>BGPT01000546.1:5021-17762 GCA_003297045.1 Symbiodinium sp. clade C Y103 | reverse complement strand
GAGTCTCTACAAAATCAGAAACCTGGGCCAAGGGCCAGTGCAAGTCTCTACAAAATCAGAATTTTCAAATTCAGATTTAAGGGGTGCTTTGAGGATCTTGGGTCTGGGGGATTGGTCTCGGGTGGGCTTGTGGGAATTGACGGGCCGGTGGAGAAAGGCTGGTTCTTAAACTGTGTTGTGTGTAGGTGCCGATCCAAAAAAAACATAACACACCAATGCACACCAAGCCTAAAAATACCGCAAAAATACAACGCAAAGCAACGCAAAGCAATTCAAAGCCTATGATGTCATATCATGGTGCTTTTTGTGGTGATGCTGATTGATTCTGTCTGTGAATGGATGTTGTTGGCTGTTTTTACATGCTTTTAGCCCCGCAAACGTTCACCAACAAAATCAAAAACATGGGGCACGGGCCACTTAAGAGCCTCTACAAAATTGGAAACATGGGCCGAAGGCGANACAACAAAATCAAAAACATGGGCCACGGGCCACTTAAGAGCCTCTACAAAATTGGAAACATGGGCCGAAGGCGACAGAAGAGTCTCTACAAAATCAGAAACCTGGGCCAAGGGCCAGTGCAAGTCTCTACAAAATCAGAATTTTCAAAGTCAGATTTAAGGGGTGCTTTGAGGATCTTTGGTCTGGGGGATTGGTCTCGGGTGGGCTTGTGGGAATTGACGGGCCTGTGGAGAAAGGTTGGTTATTAAACTGTGTTGCGTGTAGGTGCCGATCCAAAAAAAACATAGCACACCAATGCACACCAAGCCTAAAAATACCGTAAAAATACAACGCAAAGCAATTCAAAGCCTATGATGTCATATCATGGTGCTTTTNGCCTAAAAATACCGTAAAAATACAACGCAAAGCAATTCAAAGCCTATGATGTCATATCATGGTGCTTTTTGTGGCGATGCTGATTGATTCTGTCTGTGACTGGATGTGGTTGGCTGTTTTTACATGCTTTTAGCCCCGCAAACGTTCACCAACAAAATCAAAAACATGGGCCACGGGCCACTTAAGAGCCTCTACAAAATTAGAAACATGGCCCGAAGGCCATTTCAAACATCTACAAAATCGGAACCGGTTGCAATTCAGGTCAAGGTGGCTCTTTGAGGATCAATAAAAGGTTTTGGGGGTTTGGTATGTGATGAACTTCTGGGGGGTATGTCTCCTTGGCCCCGCAACAATGCCCAACCTTTTTCTATTTTTTGGGTACTTTGTTTGGATGCTTTTAGATGTTTTTGCATTTGTTTTTNGTACTTATTTTTTCATCGTTCTTGATGTTCCTTCTTCATATGTCGATTTGTTTTTTTGATGATTCTTTTCTACTGTCATTCTTCTCTTTGAGCCTGTGCGATGCTTCGAGGCACCCGCGAGACAGAGGCATTTTTTTGGCATGTTTCCAAAACAACACCAATTGAATTCAATTCCAAAATTTCAATGCCACAGAAAATGTGGAAACATCATACATATCAACTATTTATGAAACCAAGTGGAACCATACGAAAGCATATGAAATCATGGTCCAGCCCATTTCTCTACAAAGTGCAAAACATATGACAAAATCTAAAACAAGGCCTAAAATGCCTGAAACCCATAATAAACACTACAAATTGCAAAACATACCAAAAAGCATCCCAAAAATCATCCCAAAAATGTCCCTCTACAAAATCTAAACCCAGCTCGGAGATCATTTAAGATACCCAAGCATTTCCAACAAAAAAATGCTTTGTTTCAAACGTTGACGTGTTAGATTTGTAGGGGAAACAGATGGGGTGATTGTATATATACATAGACATAGCGACCGACTCAGGATACGACTCAGCTTTCCACTTTTCAAGTTCTGCGCCATTGTAACCCTGAATCGTAATCTACTTGCGGGTTTTGGTGATCATTTATTCTGCCGCGCGTGGAACCCCATTGCACAGCTACAAACCGCGTTAGCATCAAAAGGGCGTCAAATCACAAGGGCCTTGAGCAGCTCACACGTTCACACCTGGGCGTGGTGATTTGGGGCATGGGCGTGTGGGTATGCCCCGATTGGTTCTGTAAAATAATGCCGGCTATACTCAACTCATGAAAACAAGTAAAAGTGGCAGCTGCTCTTGGAACTTTTGTTCGAAGGTTGTCTTCAAGCGTTGCCTTCTCTTTGACGCGGAAGCCATTCCCGAATCAGTTTCTCCAGTTGGCAGAAGTTGGCAAGGAGGGAAAATCGTGCATCCAGGGGGTCATCGCTGACCGCCCCTTCCATGGAAATCTCGGTCCACGACAGCTGTATTTCTTCTTCCGCGCTGTGTCCAACCGCCAAGATGGCATTCTGCAGCGCGGCACAATGATTGAACACAATTTCAATCCTGTCCACGAATTTCATGAGCGTCTCCGCGCCAGCAGCAACCTCGTTAAAGTGCATAATGTCTTAGCGCGTGGAAGCCGTCGCCCGACGCATCAGGAAATCTTCTTTTCCGAGGTTTTTTCACAGGAGAAACTGAAATGGTTTCTGAAGATTCACCTGCAAATTTTTCAGCTAATGCAAATGTGGCCCGATCGGAAACAAGCTGCCTCGGGAGGTTCCAATTGGCATGGTCAGCATCAAAGCCATCTTCAGCAACAAATTTCACAAGGGCGGTGAGGTGGAGGTTAAAAAGCTAGATGTTGATTCTTGAAACGGCCTCAATCGGGAATATCTCTGGACACAGACAGGAAGCCGCCCCAGGAAACTTCCTTTTTTTACAGCGAGGTTTTGATTGCCGGCGCAGCACGGCAAATTGAATCACCATCCTCATGCGACAAGCCAATGTCCCGCGACTTGACAGGGATTTCTTGTTTCCAGCCATCAGGTACTCTTAGGCCGCAGGAAACAGCTTCCATCACCGCGGTGGATCGAGTGGCTACCCATGCGCTGATGACCCTTGCTTTCGCTATTAAGGTTTGCTGCTGATTCAAAACGCTCAAGAATGCAACATATTGGGGTCTAAAACTTCCGGCCTGTTTGGCAAAGATTTCCGCACGTCATGAAGGCGGACGCCATGAAGGCATGCAGCATTGGCAAGCAGAAAGCGTGGAAGCTTCTCAGTTGGCTTCAGCTTAAGCCCTGTTCTTTCGGCCCACAGGTAGTCGTTGAACATATTTGAACAATTGAGTGCCTGGATGATCTGACTGGCAATATCCATGCCATCAATCATGAGCTCTGGCTTCACTTTCCATTGGAAAACCCACCTCCGAACTTGTTTCAACTCAACGGCCAACGCTTTGACAGTGCGAAGGGTGATGCGGAGGCAAAGGTAAGCAAAGTATAGGGTTAGCAGCTGCATGCTGCCAGGGGACTTGGCCAGCGTCGAATTTCTGACCGAGAAAAAAGCTTCTCTGAAATTGTTAGCTTTCACGCCTGCGAATTGTCGTTGGTAGTTTGCAGTGGCCACCAGGGCCGGCACTGCTTCGACGGCATGCTGCTTGAAACCCATCGCTGAGAAAGACCCAAATTATCTTTGGGCGCAGACTTTGTTCTTCTTATAGTGCTTGGCCATTTTGTGCAAAAAGTCTCTTCTTATTCCTTTGCTGTTGCGCTTTACTTCACGTTCTTTTTGATCTACGGATTGATTTACTGCAAGGATGTCACATGCCACGATGTCCTTCGATTCTCCCTACTTCCGGACAGGCAAATCGGAATGAAAGTACAGGCACTGCAAACTTCTGACTGGATGCCAATCTCCAAACATCTAGTGACGCAAAGCACTCCGACTTCAAAATCTTCAAACTTTCAGAGATTGGCTAAAGCGGCTAAAGCGGCAGCGGCAACCGAGATGCCGAGGATGCCGGCGCCCAGGCACCAGGAAAACCAAACAGTCGAATACATATTAAAAATACATTTATCCAATAATATATACAATATAGACATATATATATATATATACATACATATTCTAATAGTTTATAATATATATATATACACATACATATCATTATATATATACACATCAAAGCTAGTATCGGATTGGTATCATAACAACTTAGTTTCTGGTGTAATCCCCCATCTGTTTCATCTCAAAAAACCAGATCCGGGATCCGCGTGAACCTCAGCAAGATCCGCGTAGGCCGCCGCAGTCACCTGAACCGCCTGGGCTTAGCAAGCGAAGACCATGGGTGTCATCCGCAAATGAAAATCAATTGATTTCGGTATGATAGATGATAGATGATACCAGATGATATTAATGATATGATAAGATCTCGATTTCGGTGTCTCCGGTATGAAAATGACAAGATTTAAGATTCAAGATGATTTCGAACTTTACAAGCTTGTCTAAGATGATAGATGATAGATGATTGAGGATGATGGGAGCTGTATTGAGTAAATCCGTTGGATACCAAACATGTCTTAAATGATCCGGAAAATATCGAACATCTGACATGGGAATAAAGATGATTTAAGATTATTTGAGATGATTTAAGATGATTTCAAATGATTCCAAATGATTCAACAGAAACATCAAGGTTTAGAAAATTGGATTTACGATGATGACTAACATGATTTGACAAAGCAGCTCGGCAACACCTGCAAAAAACAACACATAGTGGAGTTCAAACAAGCAAGATTGGGAAACTAACCACCAGTAAGAAGGGTTCAAGCATGTTCAATCAAAAAAAAAAACTGGATTTGACAATCCCCAAGACCAGAGCTGACAAAAAGGGGCAACTCCGCAATAGCCGGAAGAACTTCGGATGATTTGTGTTTCCCCCTCAGGTGTTTTAATTGGGAGGAAACCTGTAGCAAATGAACTCACTATTTGGGGGTAGCCTTGGAATTGTAATCCACCAGCCAGTCGTAACATTCTTCAACTAGCCATCCAAGTTATACCCAGTCCAGTGTCCACCCATTGAGAGCCCCTGACCGGTGCTTCCTCTCTGGCCGGAACCGGCGGAACCGGCTGCGGTGCCGGCTGTGTGGTCGGCTTCAGGACTGATGGTGGCAGGGGCTTTGGCACAGGGACCTGAGCGTCATGGAAGTTGAGGGAATCATAGGGACTTAACCAACCAAAATGGGGATGCAACCTCTACAAATGGAGTTTGAGGAAACAATGAAAAACACATGTGGCGATTTGACCAGCAAAAATGAGCTTTCAGCAGCATTATTTGACAAGCACAAGTGATGTGTCACCAGCAGCTTTGGCGGTCCAAGCAGGAAAATGGGAATTACACCAGTGCAAATGGAGATGTAATTACAACATATGACAACAATGATTTGGAATCTCATCCACATCAGAATGAGGATTCAGAGATTCAGAAACCAACCATCATCTGGATTGAGCAGAGGCTGTTCAAAAAAACTTATTCTCGGATCTAAACAATGAATATTTCAATATAGTACTGTCAACCAAGATAGAAGATATTCCACGAATATTTCAAATAGAAGTTGCCATTTTGGGGTCCACCAAGTACATTTTTGAATAGAAGATCATGATTGGTTCGTCTTGCTTATATATTTGATGTATCCAACACCGCTAGCTGGTGTTTTTTTGCTCTGAAACTATGCCTCAAAAGAAGTCACCTGCAGCTCTTTCCGTCAACGGAGCTAGGCTCTTTTCTGGAGCACTTTGGCTTGAGTCTCAAGCGGGATAAACCCTGGAGGTTTGACAAAACAGCAAATGTCTGAGTCATCGAAATCATCAAGACTGTGAAGATAGTGTTGGAAGTGTCAGGGGCTAGGGGGTGTACATATATATATATATTATATATATATATACAAAAAGATATGATTGCGTAATGTAGATATGTAGTTGTATCCGGAAAAACATATTATATATATAGAATAGACATTACATATGACAAATGGAAGATATAGAAATATAATTGTATGACCTTGCCCAGTGGTCTGGCCATTCACTATTTTCTGCCAAGTCTTAAAGGTCTATTGGAGAGAATTTCTCTTGTGAAACCATCTGCATGTGTAAGGAATCCCTAAGGAGAAATCTCTCAAAGGGCACTTGACCAACTAAAGTAGCCCTGAATACAGGGCAACCCCAACCACTGCACACACTGGATCAAACATGTCATAACGTAGCTTGGAGTGTGCCTTCATGCTAGTGACTGCTAGTGAAAGTTCAGTAGTCAGTGGTCACTCTCTGTAGTCACAAACCACACCAGCAGCGTACCGGGTGGATCCCTGGAGTTCGATACGTTGATATTCACTTGGAATCATCCAGCCAGCTAAAGACCTTCAACCCTCATTCCAGACTGGACCAAAATGTGGATGAAAGCCCAATAGATGGTAATTTCAAATATTTCAATGGGGAAAATGATCATAGCCCTCTCAAATCATTCCAATGAGGTTGCACTTCCAAGGTTCATCTTCAACATAATATGCGGCAAACGTTGGGATTCTCGGGGACTCTGGGGGTTCATGGCATATTCAAATGACTTGAAGTAGCTATTCACAAGCCTTCATAGTGCAGTGCATTCTGCAGGCCCGAAAAAGGAATCAAAAGGTGTACCCAATCCACTACCACGGGCTCAGTTTGAACATGTATCTGTATTATTTTTTTGACATCTAGAAACATTGGGACATCGGTCAGTGTTTTGGACACACATGTATAGGTACATAGCATATACGTATATATATATATATGTGTGTATATGTATATATGTGTATATATATATATACATGATTATTTATGTATATACATATTCTATACACATTTTTTATATGTACATATAATATATATATATATATATTATATCATATTATATATATATATGTGATATTATATATTGGATATACATAATATGTAAAAATGTATAAATATATATATATGTATGTCATATTCTATATACATATTTTCATATTATATATACATATAATTATATATACATATAATTATATATATTGTATTATTATATATATTATATTAAATTATATATACACATAATATGTATTATAAAGATTTTATTATATATTATATATACATACTATGTATAATATCATATTCTGTATACATATTCTATATAGATATTATATATACATATACATTATATATATATATTATATACATATCATTTATATATAAATATCATATATATATATATATCATGCAGATAAATCATATACACATTATAGGTACATATCATATGTACATATCACATGTATATATATATATATAGACATATCATATATATATATACATTATATATATATATACATATTGTGTATATATACATATTGTGTGTACATATATATATGTTTATGTATATATTATATTTGATATACATATTATATATATATATATTATATATACATATATTTAGATTATATATATATATGTATATTAGTATATATTTAGATTATATATACATTAACTATACATATATATATATATACACATATTATCTTATATATGCATACTATGTATACATAGTAATTATATATATAATTACATACTATATCATATTCTATATAGATATTAAAACTTGGAATTGTCCACATTGTTTTCTTTAAATTCATGTCTCTGCCAATAAAATCGGGCAATGGAAAATCCTCGTCCCTGAATCCTATCCGTCCGAGGGCCGGTCGAAAGTCCAAACTTTGGGACGATCGCTGGGCGAATTCTGCGGCTGTTGTGGCTGATTGTGGCTGTAGTATCTCATAGTACATGTTTGTTCAAAATTAGGGTACCCAACAACTTCCCAGCAATGACTCGATATCAATACTGTGATAAGGAAATTATTGGTCCATTGGTTGTGGTACTGTGTAGATTCACTTTGTAAAAAGGAGTATGTGGAAGTAGTAATTTGATTTCGGCCTGGAAACATGTCCCTGTGGTATATATGTACACGTATCACATGTATTCACATGTACTATCATATACTCATGCACGTGGCTAAGGTGAGATTCACTGACTGCAAACAAGTTTTTATATCGCGAGTTAGTTACCAAGAAGTATTTGCATCCATACGGATACATGATGGGTGCATACACATAAATATACATTCATACATCTGTATAATATTACATCAGTTTGTTACGATGTGATTCACAACGTACAGATTGCATTTGCCATGTTACTGACTGAACAGGTTTCTCATTGACGTCTCCCGGCTTGGTCACTGGCGTCTTTCTCGCTGACTCAATTTGTGCACCTGGGCTACTGGAGATTTCACTGAGGAAAATGTGGCTAAAGGGAGATACAAACATGCGGGTAGAAGAACCAAGCATGAACAAGGTGTTCATGGGATATGCAAGGGATTGCCTAGAAAGGAATGTATCCCCAATCTGTTTCTGGTGGAAAATCCTGAGACACCGGTAGATAATCTACAGTCTTAGTATTTGTGGACAAACGCATTCTGGGTTTGTTTTTTCTATGATTTTTCTTTGCTTTTCCAAAACGGAATTGAGTGGATAATCCTTCTTTGCCGCGTTAAAATGCTCATGTTGGGGTATCACCCTTGTTTGATCCCTCTTGGACAAAAAAAAACCTGTGTCATGTGTATCTCCAGAGCCCAGTTGTGTGATGTTTTCCTTGAGCCATTTCTGGAAAATGTGTGCAAAATGAGCTGGCCCTTGCACTTGATATCTCTATACATATTGGTATCCATGTAGATACGATTGCAATGGATCGCATGCATAATCATGTATGTGTAGATTCATGATAGATGATAACAAGTTGTTAACAATGTATATAAATTTGATTTAATGTATACATATGTATACACATGCGCATGTGCTAAATATCATATCTGCAACATCTGGACCACCGCTGCAATTGACGCCAGTAGCGGTGGGCTTCATTTAACTTTCAACTCACTCAGCACGAAATCCCTGATGCAGCAACATATGATCCTGTTTTCACAGCGCGAAAGTTGATCCTTGAATCATTGGAGATTACTTTTTACCATGTTTTACCTCTGGCATAGACACCAGCACATGGCAACCCGTGCCTCAGATACAGTACTTTGCAAAGAACTTGATGTTGAGCAGGGTGTGATATTTCCGGCTATTTATGGCTACAAAGGAACCGGCAGAAATGCCGGACCTTGCTGGATCATGCTTCGCTAAGCTAAAGCCCCTTGGATCCCAGGAAGCAAAATAGCCGGACAAACCATCAAACATGTGTATTATGAGGCTATACGATGCTTGATACAAGCTTTATCATGGCGGAGAGTAAGTACCTTCTAAAACGATGTTTCTTTGGTATGGTAGCATGCATCCCCATCCAAAAAAAGAAACACTACAGTAGGAAGGATTCCCCAGCCCAATGGTTATCGGTATCCCTCATGTTAGTTTTTTTTTCAACTATGGACATGCAATGACATACATATCTTTGCACATTCCCCCTGTTGGTAGGATCATCGTACTCAGTGACAGGTAAGATCAGGTACCCTCTGGTAAACTAACAAAACTATAGAAAATCACCGTTCTTCATTGATTTACAGGTAAATCAACGAACTAAATGGCCATGTTCAATAGCTATGTTAGATTGCCAGAGGGTATGTTCAAAAGTCCATTGGATGATGCGGCTCCTGGAATCGTCAATAGGGTAGCCTCAAATGCAATGTTTTCTCATCATGTCCCTGTAACTTGAAATATATTGGGAGTAAATTCTGAGCAAAATCGTCTCAAATAGTTGCTATGTATGATGCATAGCTATCTGTATATCTACTGTATATATAGCAATGTATCCCATCCTATTGTATCCCACATCCCCATCATGGCTGCTTTTATAACACCATTTTTAACGCTTCAATCCCCCTTTTTGAATTCTTGGGTCTCCACACCAGGCTGTCTGTCATCAACTGTCAGGATCGTCATGGTCGTGATGGTCGTGATGGTCGCCTTAGTTCATGTGGTAAACCCAAAACATCCCAAAACCATAAACCAGCGCCAATTTCACAAGGGTTAGAGCCGTCCCCGAATGGATCCAAATGGGAGGTTTCTGATTGGCTTTACCACTCTTAGTCCAACAAAGAAGGTGAGACGAATGATGATGTGACGAAAGAACCGGTGACCCTAGTACCAGTGAAATACTGCAATGCTTGAAAATTGAAATTGTAAAATTGTAGTTTGATATCATCACTGGTCGTTGAATTCCAAACCCGGGGAACAATAGAAAACGAAACCAGGAGGCAAATTACTGTCTGTTGTGGTTCGAAAATACTATATCTATATATTATGTATATGTAATATGTAATGTGTCCATGAATGTATATACATGTCTATACATATATCGATGATATATCCCCAGTATTCCCTAGTTGGGTATGGGCCAAAACTCATGGAATCTCCTCCAGTTTACATCAAAATACGGGTCATGTCCAAGCGTCTGTGGCTGAGGTCAGACACAAACATTCCTGGCGAACGTACTGGCTGTACACCCGGAGATGGCTGGGAAATCTCTCATTGATGTACATATTTATGTATAAAACATACCTGAACCCTCCAAAGTGCAGAAATTTTTGAACGTTTGGGATTTTTCAACCGTTGGGCCGCTTGGTACACTTGAAAGGTGAAACGGTGCGTTTCAGAGCAGATTTGTACGAAATTTGCCCGTTCAGTTCCCGTCATCCCCTCTGGTGCAGCTTACTTTTTGTATCCAGCACTACACACAAATTTTGGAAACACATGAGCTCAAACCAGCGCTATTCCGGCTATTCCTTTTTCACTGCTTTTGTGCATGCGTCCTATTCCAANCACATGAGCTCAAACCAGCGCTATTCCGGCTATTCCTTTTTCACTGCTTTTGTGCATGCGTCCTATTCCAACAAAGGACATCCGCGGTCTGACCAAAAACGAGAAGGACAAAAACAGGCTTCGGTTACAACTAGTCGTAGTGTCTTTGGCCGTCCGCACCACATGTTGTAGATCAATACGTTTCTGAATTTTTGCAGAGNGAGAAGGACAAAAACAGGCTTCGGTTACAACTAGTCGTAGTGTCTTTGGCCGTCCGCACCACATGTTGTAGATCAATACGTTTCTGAATTTTTGCAGAGTTGTCTGAAGCAGATTAAGACTCAAAGAACATGATTTTTCTTTTCATCACCCTTGCGCCAAATTGGGTACACATGTTCAGGGGGCCTCATTGTTTACACTGTGTAGCATGGTTAGCATGGTATCACCTTATTTTGGGTTTCATTGGCCTTGGTACCTTTGAAGATGGCCGGGGACAGAAGAGGTTCAAAAGTACAAAAACTTTCGTTCAAACCAGTCAGTTCCCCAAGGCCGTGGATTTGCAGTATTTTACAATTCTTGAAGTTGAACAGTTGAACGTCNGTACAAAAACTTTCGTTCAAACCAGTCAGTTCCCCAAGGCCGTGGATTTGCAGTATTTTACAATTCTTGAAGTTGAACAGTTGAACGTCATTTTTTTTTTCCACTTGAACTCTCCCGCTAGTGCTTCGTTTGAACATCCATCTGGAACATTCCCGTGTCCCATTAATAATTTGCAATCTTATAATGTTTCTGTCTGAATTTAATCCCATTGGATCCTTAATTGTACGTACAAATTTATATCATGATCCGTTGACCGACCAGGGCAACTGGCTATGGGTTTGACCCATGGGCTGCATCGACTCCTGATATTTGGAACCTGTCTCCACGCCTCCGACAAGCGAGAGGTGGACTGCAGTCGTAGCGATCGAGAGATCTTCCAAGCTANCTGTCTCCACGCCTCCGACAAGCGAGAGGTGGACTGCAGTCGTAGCGATCGAGAGATCTTCCAAGCTATGGAGCTTGGTGGTGTCTGGGCTGATGCTGGATTGATAGAAACTTACCGCTACATGCGGAGGTACAAGAAGAGAACCGAAGCAACCCTCCATGAGTTTGACGCGAAACTTTTCCGTACGTTGAAGCTAATTTCTGGCCAATTCCCCAAAATGATCCAAAANGTACAAGAAGAGAACCGAAGCAACCCTCCATGAGTTTGACGCGAAACTTTTCCGTACGTTGAAGCTAATTTCTGGCCAATTCCCCAAAATGATCCAAAATGCAACAGTAAAGAAATTGAGATTTGCGTACTTTTGCGGGAATTTGCATACTTTTGCGGCCGATTTGCGTACGTTTTGCGCAGTTATTTTTTTCATGATCGTACTGATTTTTTCAAATTGGAATAAATTGGAACAGTTTGACGCAAAATCTGATGCATTTGGGTTTCTTGGGAAGTGGAATAAACCCTTTTTCGAGTTCAGAGTCAAACTCATGGAGGGCTTGTACTTCCGCATGTAGCAGTAAGTTNTCTGATGCATTTGGGTTTCTTGGGAAGTGGAATAAACCCTTTTTCGAGTTCAGAGTCAAACTCATGGAGGGCTTGTACTTCCGCATGTAGCAGTAAGTTTCTATCAACCCAGCATCAGCCCAGACACCACCAAGCTCCATAGCTTGGAAGATCTCTCGATCGCTACGACTGCAGTCCACCTCTCGCTTGTCGGAGGCGTGGAGACAGGTTCCAAATATCAGGAGTCGATGCAGCCCATCGGTCAAACCCATAGCCAGTTGCCCTGGTCGGTCAACGGATCATGATATAAATTTGCACGTACAATTAAGGAGCCGTCCAATGGGATCAAATTCAGACAGAAACATTATAAGATTGCAAATTATTAATGGGACACGGGAATGTTCCAGGTGGATGTTCAAACGAAGCACTAGCGGGAGAGTTCAAGTGGAAAAAAAAATGACGTTCAACTGTTCAACTTCAAGAATTGTAAAATACTGCAAATCCACGGCCTTGGGGAACTGACTGGTTTGAACGAAAGTTTTTGTAC
>BGPT01000545.1:189335-291961 GCA_003297045.1 Symbiodinium sp. clade C Y103 | reverse complement strand
AGTGAATTGCTAATCAAGTGAATTGCTAATCAAGTGAATTGCTAATCAAATTCTATTTGTCCGTAACTCGGAAGATTGCTTCCCAACTTCCTTTGATGAACCATTGATGATTGTTGCTCTCGGTGGGAAGTTGGTTGGGACGTCCCATCCTGTCCCGTGAAAAAGGTCCAGTGACGAGGAGCTGAAGAGTGAAGATGTGGTGCCTCTTTTTAACGAGGTGAAGCCTGGAGCGAAGCGCCTCATCCACCCTCTTTTTTTTGGCCCGGGGAAAAAATGAAGAGATCACTAAACATCACTAATCCAGGATGTACTAAGGAGGGCTGAATATTAGGGGAAAGGGCCTAGTGTTGTTGTTGTTGTTGTTGTTGTTGTTGTTGTATGCTGTTGCATGTTGCTGCATGTTGTTGCTGTTCTGCTGTTGCTGTTGCTGCTATTGTTGCTGGCAGATTGCAAAGGATGTGAAGTCTAAAATGGCGTTGAAAATTCGTGAGCCTTTGCTGTGTAGGGAACCAGTGAATGATTTCTACGGGTAGTTTTGTTTTTGTGCGTTCGGATGGGTCCTCAGCCAAATCTTTGGCATGCTGCGCCATCCTCCGTTTGCATGTAGGCCCTGCCAAAGGGGCTTGGATCGATCTTGGTTGGGAAATTGGACATAATCCCCGTTAACCCACTTAGTATAGTATAACAACAGTCCCCAGTAAACTAAGACAGATATGGAAATCCACCATGTTAAGATAATTCCTACAAAAATCCCATGGATTTCCATGGCAACGTTCGTTTACTGGAGGAAATCATATTGGTAAACCCAAGTGAAAAACCCAATGATTTGCAATACCCCAGCGCATCGCTGCACAGATCGTTGGCATTGTACGACGGCAACGCATCGACTCTCCTCTTCACTCAGGTTGGGGGCTTGGTAATATTCCGTAACTTGCTTGATATGCTAGTAGGCGTTAAATTTGGGGAAGGAGTTGGTGTTTCACCAGGTCTCCCATCGACTGAGGTGTCATCGGCTTGGATGCCTTCGTGCCCATTGGCCGTGGGCATGACTGGCGAATTTTTGCTGGGATTTTCCGGGTGTGGTCAGCAGGTGGAATGGGGTTCATGATTTCTTGGTTCACATGTGCCTATTTGAGGCTTATCATGGCTTATCCAATTTCATACTGATACTGATTCAAAGCTAGTCACATACTGGATCTCGCCTCTTCTCAGGCCTTGTTGAACGTTTGATGTTCTCAAGGTCTTACAAAGAGGCCACAAAAAAATAATCACCGCCTGCGTGGGGCTTCTTGATCTTTTGATTTTCTCGAAGCCACACAGCCAAATGGCGGACAGTGCTTGCACAATATATGCCTCTAGAACAGTCCCAGAAAGGTACATAAAGGTAGTATATCTTAAAGAGGTAAGAATGTAGTGTTGAATATGGACTCGTTTTTTAACCCATGATTGATGGTTAAATCTAGTTAACTCATGATAAATCCCTACTGTTGTTGAGGTTTCTTAACATGACTCAACCATATCCATCGTGCCCACCATCCTCCCACGGCCTTGGCTCAAGTGCCGAGAGTCGCGAGCGATCCCTAGCTGCAAGGTGGAGGCAATGGGGACTGGTCATTTGCCGTATTCAACCCATTTGATTTCATCTATGCATTTTTGATGGGCTTGATGGGTTGCAAAGATTGGGTTTATCATCATTAAAAAGATGGAGGTACATACATTTATATATTATGTATATATATATATATACATATATACTGATACTGTACTGCATATAGATCATAATGTCATATAAACCATGAACATGGTGAAATCCAAACAATTCTGCTTGGTGCTTTCGAAGATTTTCATCTCCGTATCTGGAACTGGGATGTCCCGGAGGGATGGGTTGAGGCAGCGATCGGAGAAGCTCATGGAGTACCACGCCGGGGTCTTGGATTTCTGCTACAACGAGACCCAGGGAGTATAGATTGTGGTCATTTTGGACAATACATGAATCATATATGTATATGGTAGTATATATATAGAGTATATTTGTATATGTAATTATGTGTGTTTTGTAGTCGTATTATCATCACATCCCATAATATTCGGTTGCCCTACCCAAGTGGAAAGCTTTTGGAACCACAAAGCCGGCCCTTTTTTCATGGTGTGATTTTTGGCCGGGGTCACTATCAATGGTTGTAGCCCCTCCAAAATTTTTGGACACGGCCTGCATGCTCATGAGCCAGCAACATATCGAAATATCCGAATTGATGGCTTCAGGATGATACTCGTACAGGATGATACAGGACGAAGATCCATCCAAGAATGATTGACACATTTATCAGCAGGAATGGCTGTGGCTCAAAATGATCGACCTCCCATAATTTTGGATGCTTTACTACTAGAAAAAACCTTTCTTTCTGGGTCGATTGGTACCCTGTGTTCAGCCCTGGCTGACTGGACCGAAGAAGGCTAAGATAGGCAAAGCATCCCCAAAGCAGCCCAGGGAAATCAACGTCACCCACTGATGATTGGAAGACCTTCAGCACATTGTGAGAAAAACTGATGCTGAGAACCCACCCGCTGTGTGAAAGTATGAAATTCTGAAAATTGGGAGAATCATCCCACTTAGCCCAGTGGTAAGCCCTGGCAAGTATGGTGAGAATCAATTTCCAAAGAAGCCTCAGAAATCGAGGACGCCACGGTTCCACCAGGTCACTGAGATGTGGTGTCCACCTGTCAGTGCCTGGCCCAGTCTCCAGGGATTTTCCAAAGACGTTTTCTGGGGGCGCCGTTCTCGGTGTATTTTTTTGGACCATTTATCCACTTGGATCTTCGAAGCCCAAGGAAGTTTGGGTGGGGAAATCGACCCTGAGTTTCAGGTCCTTCAGGTCCCTTAGACCCTTAATTAAGGGTCCCATGCGCCGACCGCAGCCGCTTTGCTTTCAGCAATCCCACCAAGAAACAGGTCTCGGAACCCCCCCGCGACTTGCCTGCCTGTAGCACCTCGCCCGCACAGCAGGGAGACCCTTGGTGTCTCAGTGGCGTGACATGGGACAGTCCAATCATCCTGTCAGGGTATCATTTTAGAGTTGATCGCTTGGGAAATACCACACCATATTTCGAATACGATGAGTCAAGAAGCGAACATAAGCGAATGATTTGAAGGGCAAACCATTTTGCCAGACTTCATGATTTGAAACGGATCCACAAGCTACAACTGTTTAGAATGGAAAGACTTCAAACACAGACAAGAAGGGTTGATGAAATGGGAGAGCCCACATTTTGTTTCATGAACCCTACCATTTTTGTCATTTTCCCACTATCCAAGATTTCCCTTCTAAAATTTCCAGGATTCATCTTATGAACCTTACATTGATCTGGAAGTTCACTTGCCATCTAAGCGAAGGCTCATTGCAGCCTGCGCCTCTTTGCCCCCAGCTCAGTGGGTTTTTGAAACCCGACTGCCAGCGTCGAGTTCATTCCTTGTGGTTGATGGTTATGTAAGTTCTGAGTGCGCCTATACCTAGAGTTATATCTATGTCTGTGCCTATGTCTATACATACATATATATATATATATAAGTACATACTACATGACTTACATAAGTTCTACTGGGGTACACTTGGGGTGTACTAGGTCACTTTGGCTGAACTTGGATGCACAAACAATCCGACCGCCTCAGGGGCGCTCACAAAAAAACATCTGTGGCTGACCTCGGCCGCAGCATCTCGGGTGAAGTGGGCACTGGTGATCTGATGATTTTGAGATTTTAGGCATCTTTCAAGCCAAAAATGGGCCCTAAAATACCTTGGATCATTGAATATTTTATATTTCAGGGATGGTGCAATTTGGCAATTTCAAGTGGGTGATTTTTTTCAGACTGACCATAGACCATCTACGTACCCGGGGGGTGCAAGCTTTGAACCCACATGCATTTAGGTTCATACTTGTGAGAAGGCTGTCAGATGCTTTCATAATATATTCCTGCTCTAAACCCAACAATGAACCCATTTTCCGTGAACAGTTTTTGATACCACCTGTAAAAACAGCAACCTTGGGTCAATGGGGTAGGCATAACAAGTGTCGTATAACAAGTGTCAATGAAATTGCCACACTAAATGCACGCAACTAGCAGTAGAGTCGGTGAACACATCTTGACATGAGGCCCTACTCTCCCTGTGGAAGTGAATATGGACTGTAGATACATGTGCCATGTACGAAGTGGAGAAAGGCTTTTGATCCCTTTGGGAACATGTTGCATAGTCAATGCCACAGCCTTTCTACCAAAGAAGGACTTTTTTTGCCAGTTGTTCAATTGGTTCCTTTCTTTCATTTGCTAGAAAAGGCTTTATCTACCTGTAGCAGACAGAACCATGTGACTTCTGATATCTTTCAACCTGCAAACATGTTGTTTGTCAATGTTTGTCAGAACTTGAGAGTCACTGTCTACACTTGTTTTGGACGTCGCCCCAAAGTTCAATCAAGTTCAGAGCTTTCCAGCCAAGGCATTCTCTATTCTCTACTAACTTCATACCAGGCCCCGGGAGAGCCTGCGATGCTCACCTCAAAGCTATGGTCGCATCCAGTTCACCACATCATTTCACCATTGACGAATGATTGGTCGGAGATCAGATCCAACAACTCCATGAACATGCCACTTTTTTTGTGGAAGCAACTCGTGTGCGAATTTGGTCGCCTGTTCGCATCTCGTGACTAGTGCCAGCTCCCGTTCCAAGAAAGATGGGTGTGGTCTCCAACAAAGCAGCTAGTTGAGGTCTCCGTTTCTTTAATTCCCAGTCTTTGTTGCTGATATCCGAATTTGTGGTTGGCTGGAGTCCCTATTCTTTTGGATTGATTGTTTATGGCTATACCTCATGACCGACCAAACACCATGGACAAATCTTAAGCAAGGAGAGACACACAACAAAAAAAGAGAAACCCGGCTTTAGATTAGGTTTAGGAAGGAATTGTTAAGTTGTTAATGTTTATTAGGTATAAACATGCAAAATGAATCCATCCTGCTTAGATCCCTGGTTTTCTGAAGCTTTCCAGGCCAGCATGGCCTCAGTTTCGCAGATCATGGAGAACGTCAGCGAGGCCATGCAGAATGCTGGAAACACTGCATTTCTCACCCATCAAACTGTGAGAAATGCTAAAATCCACTGGTTGCGGATATTTCTACAATCCTCAAACTGGTTTAGTGGGACCTGATGGATCTGATCTATTCTATATACTCCATGGGAAGTTCTGAATATCGTGCAGGTCCTAAGTCCTTTGACCTCAGAGTTGCTGATGTTTGCCTTGGCGGCGTTGGTCTATATTCTGGCCAGCCGGTCCCTCACGGTGCCCGTCAAGAAGAAGTCAGGCGATGACGCTGGGGTTTGCCTGGTTCAAATGAAGTGGAGTCGGAGTTTTGCTGGCCGAGTTCTAAAAGATGGGTGTGGGATTATTCGAGAATTTCTAGGGACCCAAGAATCTGTTCATTTTTTTCCCCGCCTTTTCTGCAACACTAGGGATGTACCAGATTGATTGAGTTCCCCTGATGAGAACCACAAAAAGGCCTTGCACATGGCCATTTTTAGAAAAGCCGAATCTGGATCTCTTCAAGTATCAGCACTGGTGAGCAGATTGGACAACTTCACGCAACTGCACCAAACTTTGGGTTGACTGGACAATATTTCCCGTATGACATTCAGTTTCCCATTGGTCATTTGGGTTTGGGATGACTCGATGAGATGGAACTTCCTATAGCGTCAAGCCTGCATTGACTGTGGTTCATGAGGGGGTGTCCCCCTTTTTTGGAGGGGGATTCTGACCCCCAAAATGGAGAAATTTGAAGAATGCCTTGAGGAATACAGCCAAGGCTTGGGCGATGAACAGCCCGGGTCACCAGGATCCGAGAAGGACGAGAAAAAAGCGGCCGTGGCACGGCCACGGCACCCATGGAAGAAGGAGATGGAGGCGAGGTGATGATCACGAAGATTTGAGATCTGCTGTAGTTAAAACTTGGGATTTGTAGAATTGCCCATGTTGGGGGATAATACTACCCGGTTTGAAGAGGTTCATTTAGCCAATATATGTTTGGAATCCAAGATTGGTAGGATGATCACACCCCGCAAAAGGTGTTTCCATGGCACCTAGTGGTATCCCACATGGTTGGAAGGAATTCCATTGAATAGGTACATCTGATATTGGAATTCAAATATCTTACACACTCTTACACTGTTTGCTCAGTCAGGACTCCCACAATATACGGCTGGTTGTTTCAAAGAATTCACTGCGTCATGTGTTTGGTGATGGTCTGTGGTGTATGGGCCCCCCTTGAAGATCCCATTGGTCGCTGGACCCATGGGTTTGTCTGAAAATGTTGTAGCCCCAGTTTTTTATGGTCACCATTTTCCCAGCAACGGCCATATCTCGGGGGTCAATCCTCCGTTTTCGGGACACACTCCGATTCCCAAATGGGAGTGACTTTACGCGCCCAGACAGGAAACCGCGGAAGTGTATCACGAGATCCTCCAATTGGCCAAAGGTGGGAAGGGGGCAGATGGTGCTGTTTGATGAGGCTTTTTCTCTCAGCCATTTTGCTTGTCCATGTACCCCAATTTGATTTGTGGCCATTTATAATTGGGAAGATTATTATGATCAACTATTGGATTTTGGGGCTACCCTATTTTTGTAAGAAGACTTCGGAACCCTAAACCGAATCTCCGTAACCCATGTACCAAGAAGTGCCTGTGCTTTGAGGGGTTCCAGATTCTGACCCTTTACCCAACTCTGCATTTGTTGAGATGCATGGAAATGTGGAGAAAACGGGATCCGTCCGCTTCAGACATCCTCAAAGGAAATTGCTTCATTTAGAAATCAGGGGTTTTGTGATTCGTAATAATTGTAATACTTGAGATAGTCCCGACGTGACACACCTTTGGACAATTTCATTGTAAGTTTGGGTCTGTCCAAAGTTGGCTTCCCCTGTTGTCTCCCAATCGTTCGTTTCCATGCCCGCCTGCAGTGATTCAAGGGAAAACCTACAAGCCCATTGACTCATACTTTTTCGTAGGGTGCCTCAACCACCAACCAGACATGTGTTTTTGTTTGCCACATAGATAGTTTTTTTACCTCAAATAGTTCATACCATCAATCCATCAATCATAGTTTTTAAACATGTTTTTTGACCATCAAACAGTTTTTTTCCCAGCCAGTTTTGATTGTAAAACCATTTGGGGGTTTCTCAACATGGGGGATCCCCAAGTCACCATATGTTTCAATACTAAGTGATGGGCTAATGACTTGGATGACCTGGGGGTAACCCCTAGATATCATTATTATCATTGGAACGACCATGGTTTCCCTTTTTGTCTTCAACCAACCCATTGAATCCCTAGGTGGCGAAGCCTTTCGGGCCCTCAGCGCGATGAAACGTTTGGATTCCGCCACAAAAATGGCGTTGCCGACACAAGTCGCCACAAAGGTGGGAGTGGGGGGTTGAACATGGGGAACCAATGCCAATGGGTCCCACGATTGGTCATGTTTATGTATATATATATAATTATACAAATAGATCAACGAGTACGAGCATTATATGAAAGTGGATTTACTTTACCGGGTGATCTAGATCATTCATAGCAACCTCAAAGGCCCAAAGCCCATTATTTTCTGGTTCATATTCGGAAAACCATTAATTTCATGGACCATGGACTTAGATTAAGCTTGAGAATTCTCATAGACTATGCAGATGTGATAGGATAGGGGTGCCCTCTGGTGAAATGCAAACCGGCGGCTACACATTGCGTAAAGGTACCCATGGATGGAGACCAAGGTTTGTGCAGGCATTCTGTTGGGAGAACCCCGAAATGATTGAGATTTGGGTGTCGCTCAAAAATATAGCCCTGGATGTTGCCAGGATAAAGATTATATGTACATAAATTGTTCGCTAGAACCAATTTTCGGGGTCCACTAGTACCTCAATTTTGAAACATAGCCGTACGTGATGGTCTGGTAGTGTGGAGGTACTATTGGCCTTGGCCAAGTCTCCGCAATGCGAGAGCCTCACACAAGACTTTCTGGACCTTTCTGTCCATTTTGATTTGAACTTCGTCTGCAGGGCAAGGTTGGTTGCCAGAGGGCTCGTTTTTTTTTCCCAGCGACAAGTTACTAGGGGCATGAGACGCCATGTTTTTCTGGAGGAATCCAATATGGGGGTTTCCTAAAATAAGGGTACCCCCAAATCATCCATTTAATTTATAGATGGGACTTTCCATGATAAACCATCCAGCTATTGGGGGTACAATCATCGATTTCATTCCATTTCTTGACGATTTACCTGCTGAAGACGGTGATCTTTTGTTGGGTTGGAGTGCCGGAGGGTTTGTCTGAACAGTGGGACCCCAGTTCTCATGGTTGATCATTGTCTTAGCGATTGAACATTGAACTAGAAGATTTGGGAATAGATTCATCATTTCGGATAAACCCAAATAATCAATAATGGTCCATCAGGTGCAGTATTTTGTTGCTACTCGTACATTGTAAAGACCCTTCTAGTACTGGTATCTTGTCCTGTTGATAATCTCCCATGCAGTGTTCCACTGCTCCAATGGAACTGCCATGAAACAGTCTGAACTCCTATGGATTGGTAGCTATATTTCCCATACTGTAGTATCTCCTTATATATCCCTATTACATGGACATTCAATCCCCACTACGTCCCCATAAGATAGTTTGTTTCATAGCCACGTACATATAGTTCACAGATATAGATATCCAAATATCTAGCTAAATTGTAACGACCTCACATCGCGACGTCACAGGAATGATGGGAATTGGATTGGTCTAACGATCCCAAAATGGCCAAACTTTTCAGGTTCTGGGGTGGGCCGCGGCAGAAGATCAGAGGCCTTATTTCAGGTTGGTGAAGTACTAGAATTTATTCTGAAACATGTTTATCAAGTTGTCAGGAGAGTTGAGATTACTTGGCAGTTAACAATTGGCTTGGTAATAATTGATACATGTATCACACATGATGACATTTGTCTTGGCATTCATTATCATATTAGCAAAGCAAGCGCAAACCATCCCCACATTTTCCATTTTCATGGGTGGTAGAAACCATCAATCCATATTTTAGTGGTTTATGACATTTCTTTACCTAACATAAGAAGATTTTCTCATTAGAACCCTCCAATTCACCATTATCACCAATTTTTAACCATGTTTAACCACTATTCACCACTACTACCATGACACTTCTTGGGTTGACCAGCCACCAGCTTGGCTCTAAGGCGTGCCTTCGAGGCCGCCAGCACCGAAGCGTCGCGCTGGCGCAATGTGGCGGCCTGTCGCGCGTTGTTCCACCTGGCAGGAGACCGTGGTGGGTCGGGGTAGATTTTTACTGGGTGAACCCTATGAACTATATGGAGGTTTCCTAAAATAGGGGTACCTCCAAATCATCCATTTTAGTAGGTTTTTCCATTATAAACACTTATAAACCATCCATTTTTGGGTACCCCTATTTTAGGAAACCCCCATATATAGAAATCATGGGAAATCATGGGAAATCCATCTGGAAATCACCGGAATATTGGAAAACAAGAAAGATTGAAATCCACAATATCCTTGGAAATACTAGAGGCTTTGGTACAGTCAGCAAACTATATGGAAATCATCGGAAATCCATGAGTGTTCCATTTGGAACATGATCTACAAATGATCTCTTCTAAATGGATATTATATATATATATATATAAATTGTGGATTTACCATATGTGACCTTTCTGGAGGGTAAAGCCAAGCTACATGGGAATGCAGTGGACCAGCGAATATAATGGGATAGATGACCGGATATCAAATTTCCAATTTAAATTCATCAAACCTTTCAAGAACATTAAGGTGGTCATTGCCCCAAAACCCTGGTGACAATGGTTGGTGGGGTTTAGATCCTACCATTTCCTGTCAGAACTTCTCATCGATGTATCAGATGGATGCGTAAACTTTCAATTTGCCAGCCAATGAAGTAAGCTCTTTCCCTGAATCATAAACAACCCGCAGATCATTCTGGTCTAGCATCAGATCTGTCCATTTACCCTCTAGTAGTGTAACATAGGTATTGAAAATCACCATGCTTGATAAGCAAATCATCAAACTAAATGAGCCATAGCTTCCGCAACCATGTACAATTACCAGAGGGGGGGGATGGATTTTTTCTACATCTCCAGGTTTTGGGCTCTGTCTGCAGGCCTTGCCTCTGTGCACAAGAGCGAGAAGTTCCTGGTGCTGCTGGTACCATGGAAGCGGATGGAACCGACTCAGTGATGGCCCTTAACCTTAGCGGGGCCTGAAATGGGATTACAACTCCTGTAACTAAGGCTATATATATATATATACATGAGTATATATATATATATGATTACATATATATGATAACATATATATATATAATATAATATATATATATATATATATCATGAAATAAGCCAGTTCAAAGGCTGTTAAGGGCCACAACTAAATCATTTGGGACACGCTGAAATGAGGATTTTCAACAAAGTGTGCCCCAAAACACATGGTTTTCCGAAAAAATAACACATCACTATTTTTGGAGGTTTTTTGGGGTCTCACCATTGTAAAAAACCCAAATTGATGAAATCGGCAACTCACACCTACTGAGACCCTAAAGGAGGGCATACCCCGCTCAAATGGGGTAGAACCAGAAGAGTGAAGTCTTAAGGGGCCATGGAGGCGACTGGCATTCAAAATAACTGTGGTGTTGGGGTGATTGGTGCCTGATAGAAGCTAGAGTCTTCGGTGCACGTGTGTGGATTTTGGGAGGCTATATCATTGCTTCGGGCCACTTCTGTAATAGTATCTACTATGAAAATCTATGAATCCCAAAGCGGGAAGACCACAGCCATCACCCGTGCCTGGCAGGTACGGGGTCACTCCAATGATCACAGAGCCATGCATTCTATTGTGGAGGACATTTTGGCGGAAGGCAGACGCGCAGTCGACTGACTTCCCTGCTCCAGAAGGGCCATGAATAGAAAAATGGGGACGGGTCAAAACCCTGTTACCCTGGTGAACACCAAAATTGGTCGTGAATGGATAATCATCCCCCCCCCAAATATGATATTTAATGATACCAAATATGATATTTAATGATATTTAATGGGTTTTGATCACCTTTGATCCATTCCCACAAGGGTTGTGATCCTTTGATCTCCGCGGAGGTGTGTCGAACCTAAGTCGATCCTTCTTGGACTCCCTGGTGACTCAGTGCTTCGGTGCCAAGAACCAAGACACCGCCAAGATCATTCAGGTCTGGATGTTTAAAAAAAACAGAAAATGCATGTGAGGAAAACTTCACAGCAATTCCAGGAAAGCCCTTACTCTTGATTGTGAAACAACATGGTCTCCTGATGTTTCCTGTATTTTTTTCCCTGAAACCATCTGTGGAGGTTATGTTTTTTTGCATGCTTCTCTTCCTCTTTTCATCTAGAGTGACTGAGTGACAGCAAATTCTCGTTGTCCGAAAAAAGAGATTGCGCCTCGATTTTCCTTTCAACTAAAGGGCGCTGAGAAGTGCTAAGGGACCATGTTTTTTTTTGACCTGATTGGTGGCTCGACCAACCAGTGATGCGGGCTTCCTGTGGGGCAGGAGCATGAGAATTCTATGGGCATGGACACGAATCGCCAGGCATTGGAAGTTGCGGGTTCCGGCATGGCTAATCCCCTAATGACCCGTTCCGCTCTTTTGGTGCCACCACCCCTATGATTTCCCAACATGTCAAGAATGCAGACGAGTTGCAGAAACTGATTTGGCCGATTTTCTTGGGAGGGTACTACCTTGATCCCGTTGCCCCTCAGCAGGCGCGAATCATCAGCAGCTTTGGAAAGGCAGCTGGTGGGGTAGCCATCCTGGTTGGTATGTGCCAGACCATCCAACTGACCAATTCTGTGAGAAGGCTTATCCCTGCCTGCCTCCGAATCCATCCGAATTTGAGGGACCACTGGACTCATTCTGATGTTACTGGTTGCCAAATGTTGCGAACTGGATTTAGAATTGTACTTGCTAACTGATCAAACTGGATTTAGAATGGTACCCTCAAGAAAAAAAAGTGGGTTGGAAACAGTCCATGGTGAATGACCTGGCAGCACCTGGCATACTCCCTGCTGGGAAGCGCAATTTATCAATCATGGATGTTTTAGCACGGACAGATTGAGTATGGGATTTATGCATCTCTCCCAATCATACGGGATTTTGAGATGGTGATGGATCAAAAACCTATGAAATACCGTATTTTTTGAGACGCACATCCATGAATCCCAGCTGCTTTGGGGTTCACCAGGGGATTCCATGGGTTTTGACGTGCATAACTACTCTTGCAATGCAGTAACCAGCCATTCACAATACCTTTTTTGGCAGAATGCAGGGTTCATTCTGAGTAGATGAGCCGCCATGCCACCAGGAAGGGAACCTGGAGGCTGCCGTCTCAGCCTTTCAAAAATGGAAAGATTCGGGCGCGGCCCCCACGGTTATTGCGCCCTGGTGGCAGCGGTGGTCAGGGGCAAGCTGAGTACCTTAGCTGGCTGGGGGCAACCCCCGACCAGGATCATGACCTATGATAAACTCACCAACCAGCTCAAGTGGTGGAGTCAAATGAATCCAACATGGACCCAGACAAGCCATCTTCCATTATCTTCCTTTGCTTGCAAACCGGAGACTGGCAAATTTCAATTGGTGTAGCCCGCCGCAAAATGACCTACCATCGATATGGACGAGTATGACTCAGTATGACATAATATGACGCTTTTGGCTTGAGCATTTCCGGAATTGTTATGGCTACCAGAGCTGGGAACCCTGGTAAATCTTACTACCTATTAGTCACCATCCTAGTCACCAGACTCTGCCTTTTTGTCTAAGGTTTACAACTGCATGCTCGACGCTTGCATTGAGTGCAAAGCTCTGCCCAGGGCCCTGAAGATCTTTGAGGAAATGAAGGAGAAATCACTGGCAGATGTTGTAAGCTACAACACCATCATGAAAGGCCTGGAATGAGGGGTTGGCCCTCTTTCAAGGTCAACAGCTGCCACAAATTCGACCTTGCCCAGACCTGATCGTTAGTCATTTCCAGAGTCATTCGATTCTAGTGGGTAAAAGAATAAAGTCGCTAATAAAGCTTCTTTTGTCACCATTTTGCTGGCGGCATCTCCATTTTTGGTGTCAAATTCAATTTGTTCACATTTATTTCTGGTTGGCTCTCTAAAACCCAACAACAACTTGGTTTTCACATTCTTTTGGTATTTCTTGGCTGGCTTAAAGTGTTGGATTCTGAGTTTCACGTTTCGTTCTGGGTTGTCCTAAAAAAGTATCCTTCAAACATCGGAGTTATTTCTGTTCGCTAGATCAGCCTCCACCAAACACTTGGCCAAAAAGACAATCCAATAAACAATTGGATTTTTGACATGTTCTGTTTTGTTTTCCTCCCCAAATGTCATGCCCCCTTAGAAATGAACCAAACGATTGAAACGTTTGGCCAAAAAAGTCAGTTTTCAGGGTGTTTCTGATTTATTTGGACCAACAAAAGTCAAAATTCTGGATGTGTCTGGTTTTTCCTATGTCCCCAGATGTCCCTCGGACCGCGGATGCCGCCCATGGAGGTCACTTGATGACCCACGACACCGGCTCTGCGGAGCAGGTCTTCATGCAGATGCACCAAGCGGGTTTGACGGCCAGCCGAGTTCCCTGGCGGATCGATTCTTGGAAAATCTCAGCTGGCAAGACTGGCGAGCTTCTGTAGGAAATATCCATTTATACGGATGATTTACATCAATTTGTATCTACATATCTATATGTATATATATATATAGTTATATATATCCAAATGTATATGATATACATATGTACCATAAATAAATAAACAAATAAATACATATATATATATATGTATGTACACATGTATATATTATATACATATACACATGTGTATGTATATATATATATAGATTCACCTGTGTCCACTTGAATCAATTTGTATATCTATTTGAGCAGTGTTGCGTGGTGCGTGGCTGACAACCCCCAAAAAGAAGGAGAACATACAGTTCCCAAGAAACCATGGGCTTGGACGACGATTTTCCGACTGGACGTGACCATGTTGAGTGGATGTAGTGATCTAAGTGGCGCTAGTAGCACAAGATGATTGGGGTCATGGGCCCTACACAAGAATGGGGTGACATATATAGATTGTCCTACGGGACTATGTCAAGCTTGACAGGGTTGTGTAGCAGTTATATTATCACTCACTTATACCAATTTGATACTAGGAATCTACAATAATATTCCAGTAGACCAGTCATATACTGTACCAGTTTCAACTTGTTTTGATGCCAATATTCCACTATATATAAATCCCAATCCCCTAACATGAAACACTCTCCAAGAAACCCTCGTTTAGTACTGGATCTATTCATGAACTGGGGGCCCATATGGGGGGGGTCTTCAATATCAGAGGCATGGGACCACTAACACTCCATAGATAGAATATCATACTGAATGGTAGGTTTCTAGTAGTATATCAGCATCTGTGGTAATTGATATACAATCCGATCCGATTCCTGTCAATACGAAATCTTGTTCATATTGTTGCTTATATCGAAAAATAGGTCTCCCCCATACAATTTCCCAAGTTTGTCCAACAAAATCCAGTGGTAAATGGCTGCCCCATACCTGTCGTATCTCAGGTGACCTATCACGCCCTGCTCAATGCCTTGGTGAACAGAGGTGATCGCACCGGCGCGTGGCGAATCGTCACCGAGATGAAGAGACGCTTGGCGGCGAAAATCAGGAGATTCCTGGGGAAAACGTCGAAGATGAGATGGAAAAGCCATGGGTTTCCAGAGGAAATGATCTAGAAATGTTGGTAGGTTTTCCATATCTGAGTGTTAATCAACAGTAGTTTAAGTAGTTTTTGGTTACACAGGATTCTTTTTTCTATGGGGGCTAAGCATTTTGAGCCCCACTTGGATAAACAAACTTTAAGGTCTTAGGGTTTTAGGGTTTTCGGGTTGTTGTTTCGGATATTTTGGAAACTTAAAAAGGCTAGCCCTGCGAAGGGATTTGAGGATGTCAACGGATATGCGGGATCCACCATGATGCCAACCTCAGCATGATGAATCCGACTGGACAAGACGGATGTAATGCAAAATCTTAGGGTTAGCAGGCAGTGGGGATTCGCTTTTCTATCCATTTGAGGATCCCTATGATATTCATATGAACATCATATTCTATCAAATATTATCAAGATCAAATTAGTACAACGATCAATACCAACTGAATTATTTTAGCCTCCCTCAGACTCGCATAGACCCTGCGATTCATGAGGGTTGGAAGAGTACACCCCTCTAATGTGGGCATCCTTCAGAGTCCATGTTTGTTGGGTGGGATGGCAAATTGCCAATCCGAATGAAACTTGTGGTGATATCCCGACTATCCATCAAATACTCGAGATTATGAGTGCGATAACAATCATCACATGTTCCATGGTCAAGCTTTGAACAGATCCTTTATTGGTTATTGTCCGACAAGGGGGATGGTCATTTCCCATTCTTTAATAGAGGTTTTGCGTGACCCTTTGATTCCAATTCGACCAATGCATCAGATTGTTGGTTGTATACCCATTTTATACATCCCCCTATTGTTGGTGAAATTCCATATCCATTCCATGCAACTTGACCATGATTCACACATGAGTTGGTCTGAAAAATCGGGCCTCCCACCCAAAAAAAATCACAGAATCATCATGTTCCCAGTCATTTTCCCAGCATGTTCCCATATGTTTCCATCATTTTCCCAGCATTTTTTCCATATTTTCTCAGGTTTTCCTAGCATTCTCCCATTTTCCCACATGTTCCCAGCCAGCATTTTCCAGCCACCTGCCTGACCTCAAGGTCAAGGCATGGGCGCCACTAGCATCACCTGTAGCATCCTCTTGAGCCTTGGCCGAGAATCCCATGGGATCCATTGATTTCCCAAGCCCCTGCTCGGTAGCCACTGGGATATATATGTTTAATGATCCCATGGTTGATATATGGTTGATATGCCCTCTGGTTATTTAACATAGCCACAGAAAATCCATTTATAAATGGAGGTTTTAATGGGAACATCATCCAAAACTGGCAATTTTCCATGGCTATGTTAAATAACCAGAGGGTAATTATGGTTGAGGTTAATTGGGAGGTTCCATAAATGGGATACCCCAATAGCTGGATGGCTTGTAATGGAAAATCCCAAACAAAAATGGATGATTTAGGTGTAACCCCCAAATCTGGGATTTCTAATGGACATCCAATGGATATCTAATGGACATGGATAATCCAATGGACATCTAATGATGCAGCATCCCCTTAAATAAGGGAACCAATCCATTGTTTTTTTCCTGCCCAAAGGCGTTTCTTTTTGTGAAGTCAATGACTTGTTTTTTTTTTTTTTTAAATAGATAGATGTATCATCTCAAAACGACATCATAAGACATGTATGTATCATGGTCTATGCAACTTTTTGACGATCATTTTGTCCAACTTGTGTGATTTCGGGTCCGCACGTGGGAGAGATGCCATAAATTAGGAGTGGAAGCTGACAGCTTTATGGAGGTCACCTGAGTGCGTGCAAATTCGCCGGACCTGCAAATCCACCAGATGGGAAGTCAACGGCTACGTATCTCTCACTCTTGGACATGTTACTAGCCCCGTTTTAGGGTACATATATATATATATATAATTATATATATATATATTATATACATAATTGTATATTACCAACAGCACTTACTTGTTGGGTTTCAGTCTCTGGGTCTGGGAGTGGTGGGCCTAAATTTTTGTCGATCTTGAAAACTGACGGGAGACCTGGAAGCCCGGAACCTGCTTCTTGGGTTGCACAGCTGGGCTATGTTGTACATATGTCGCCCATTGATTTCCGTCATGTCAAAGTTCGGAACCAAGGAAAAGCATCACTGGTCGCTCGCATGGTGCTGAACTGTCAACGATTTTGTCACTACTGGAGGAGTTCAAGTGCCGGTCGCCGGTCACCATTCTTGCGAAGTTCCAATGAAGTACCGAATTATCTCTGGGGTCCAGAAGTTGAAGTCATAGCCATTTCAATAGCATTCGGTCATTGTCATTGGGATGAGGTAAGGGACAATCTGCAGGAAACCATGGGGTTTCCCATTCAAAAGGGGGGTCCTGATGGGTCCTGTAAGTTTCTGAAACCAATGGTCATCTAGTCAGGAGTCTGACATACAGATGGACGAGGCTTGCCGACTTCTGAAGTGGGGACCAAAGAGACGAGCGAAATGCAGTGGACACAACGAACCATCCAAGCATGCGTACTAAAAAGACTAGGTACCCTTTGGTAATTTACACAACATAGCTCCGCAAAATCAATACTTTTAGTAGGTAAATCATCTATCAATGTGCAATTTTCGGTAGCTATGTCAACTTACCAGAGGGTATTCTCAAGTTGAGAAAGACCCTGTTGGGACGGTCTCACATCTTTGCAACCCCGCTGGTGGCCAGGTGTTGTTCGGAGGTTTTGCAGATGCATGCATCCGATGTGGAAATCTCAAGCTCTTGTGGAAGCAATACCAACAGCTCTTCAAGACAGGACACCCTGTGCAGGTGCGGGGCTGGCTTTTGGGAACTCTGCGATGGCATCGAGTTTGGCGGTTCCCAGCATTTTCACAGAACCAGAACCAATATCCCCAGGTTCACCCAGGAGGGCAAAGCAGGCCACAACAGTTGTGGTTGACAAGCTGCAATTCCAGTCCAAAGACTTCAAACCCATAGCAAGGATGAGGGCCATTTAGCCACTGCAAAACTTATTCAGCAGAGATCCAACCATTTGGTGAGAACCAACCAGCAGCTTTCGTTCTCAAAGCACCACAGTGGCGTCCAAATTTCGGATACCCCCAACTTAGTCTACCTGTTTGATGCAGGTCTCTGGCCCCACCTATGGCAATATGATCAAGGCCTTTGGCCAAGTGCAAGACATTCAGTGCGTCTCGTGGTGTCCAATTTGGCGGCAGCCGCGGTGCTGTTCCTGGCTCGTGGCTCAAACAACCAACCATTTCCGGGGGATATCATGGGGATATCATGGGGATCTTATTAGGGCAAGCTGGGATATGGAATATGGGTTCCCATTTTTTGGCACTTTTACTGAGGAAACTGAGGAGAATTCATGGGATTTTGGCGGCGCCACCATCAGGCCATTCGTGGCTTAGATTTTGCTGTTAGTTATTCTATATACATAGAATTATACCTCAATATTCCACCACTTGTTGGTCATATCAAGGTATATTCCCCTATTTTGGAACACAGTGGACCCAGTGCCATGCCAGCAGCATCTTCATTGACAGATTTGAGTCTGGGCAGTGGTTTGGCACTCGCACTTTTCAACGAGACCGGTCGAGGGTCAAGCAGTTCAACTACACCAGCACCGCCCCCCTCACACATATGAACTTAGTTTTCTGGCTTGGGAAGCTAAAGCGTTGAACTTGTTTTGACATCAATTCAGGATTTTTTTAAAATGAATTTACAGTATTTCGAACCCGCAAAAGAATACCTCTTTTTGTAGCGAAGATGCTGGCTGATATCAAATTATTTTGCTAAGTACCCTTCACAGTATATATATATATATACATGGTACTTCCCAGAATGAGAGGTACCCCAACCCATTGGTTCCAATAATCAAATAAAAATCGTCCAATTTGGGAAGGAAACGGGGTATCCCTATGATAGGAAACACCCGTACAAGGCGGCACCCCCCAGTTATGTTTGTTGGTTTACATATATACCGTATACCCCATTTACATCCATTGACTAATTCGATGTATCTACCATAAAGTCAACAGTTGTATGAATGATAAACCAACTTAGCTATCATGCATCAGCGATTGTCACCTTTAAATCCCTTAAAACGTCTTAGTTCGTTCAATCCCAGTTTTTGTGACTAAGTCAGACTAAGTCATATCAACCCCCCAATCAATCACTAGTTGGAGGATCACTCATGATCACCCCACCTAGTAAGTGGTTAGTAAGTGGGGTTAAATGGGAAAACCCAGGACCCTGGGACTTATTCACTAGGCTAAGAACAAACAAAAAAACAATTTGTGGCATGATCCTCCAAGTAGGGAGTGCCACTTTGTTGGTTGAAACCTTCTAATCACTCACTGCAACCCAAGGTTCAGCAGCTCTGGAAGCACATGTGCTCACAACACGTGAAGCTCACAGCAGTCACCTTGGGCTGTATGGTGGAGGCAAGATGAATAAACCCTCGGGTCGAAGTGGCTTGGGAAGCGGGAAGAGGACATCCTCAACCAAAAAGCCAAAAAGGTTGAACATCATGGTGATTGAATGGGATTTAACGGTAATTTCATGGTAATTGAATTTGATTTAATGGGATTTAGTGGGATATAATCGGATTTTCGCCATCAAAACAGGGCATTATTTTGGGGATATTTTTATGTTGCCCCTACCAAGCTAATTCTGGAAAGCTCAAGTTTTTAAAAAAAAGCGAAAAAAAAAGCGATTGAACAATTTTGAAAAAAGCGAAAAAAAAGCGATTGAAAAAAAAGCGAAAAAAAAGCAAAAAAAAACAGCAATAAAAAAGCAGCAAAAAAGCAATCAGGAACCCAAACTCGGCAATTCTTCTTGTTTTGCATTCCCAATCCCTTTTTTTTTCCGCGTTTTTTTCGCTTTTTTTTTTTTTCGCATTTTTTGCTTATTATTTTTTTTTTTGCATTTTTCCTCAGTTTTTGCAACTTTCTACTTCTGCTGCATTCCCAATCGCTTTTTTTTCGCTTTTTTTTTTTGCTTTTTTGTCGCATTTTTTATCGCTTTTTTTTTGCATTTTCAAATCACTTTTTTTTCGCTTTTTTTTCGCAATTTTGAAAAAATCAAGGTTTACAGGAGTTAGCTTGTATAGCAGGCGACATAAGGATATTTACCATCAAATCTTGGCTTCTCAAGTTTGGGATGATTGTTGAATATTGGTCTTGGAACTTTAATGACGAAATCTCGTGCCCCTTTTGGGACACCCACTTCGACTTCAAGATGTATGAGTTCGGGTGTCCTCGTTTAATTCCGCAATGACTGGGAGATCATGTGTCAACATCCTCGCTTCTCGATTTTGGTATTCAAGCACGAATGTGCATGCCAGTCACCTACTTGGATGCAAATTCCATTTTGACAAATTGCCCTTTCATGACCATGTCATAGAAAAGCAAGCCCCAGAAAGATAGAAAAGTCAAACACGTAGTTTAGCCATATTTCCCCTTTCTATCTTTTTGTTGGGGTTGCTAAACATATCTCAGATGTAGGTGGAACAGGTCCAGAATTGGAGGACATCCTGGTTGTTGGAAGCCAGGCTTTGGTGAGCAACAACTGTGTCTCAGAGGCTTGGAAAATCGTTGGAAGCTAAGGCTGCTGCTGGTCCTGGTGGTTTTCAAGCCATGCGAGTGAACCCGCATTGGTTATTTTCTCACAGGGGGTTGAAATACCTCCCGGATCTGTTTGGGATGGTGGGCCGACAGTAGGCATGCGGCATGTCAACCAATGGATGGGATAGGGGTATTTTGTCATGGCTCAATCTTGTGAAACCTACGGAAGCACCAGAAACTTTCAGGAACTGTGCCGGGATTTTGGCATTGACAACCACCAGGTCAACAGCACCTCCAGCAACAGCCCCCCACCCTGAGATGATAAGCAGATGCGCCCAGGTCAACGATGCATGGTCCAATGAGGAGCAGAGAGCGGGTCTCCCCAGTGCTACCCATTTTTGGTAAGTCATTGGGAATGCAAACCATGGTTTGGGGTGATTCCCACATTATCATCTCAGTATCTTGGATATGGATGGATATGGGTTGTTGCATGTTGTTGCATTTGCATACATGATTATACTCACAATGTCTGCCTAGAGTTGGAATATCGAGGCAGGTCATATCTGTGTCAAATCCACCCATGGTTTATTCAGGCGTCGAGCCGAGTCCAGCTTCGCCCTTTTTTTCACTCCTTTGAAAGTACAGCTGTTTCGTAAACTCTTGCTGATGGTTCCAAATACTGATTCCTTTTTAATCCTTGGGACTCCAATGGATGTTGGCATACTTTGTGGGCGGCAACTCAACCACCAACCAGCTGTGATGATCCGCACAAAAATAGAGAAGTCGATCAGTCAAATCGCCGTCATTCAGAAAGCAAGGCACGCATTTCCCACCTTTTTTTTTTGGGACCCCAAATTTCAACTATGTTTCATTGTCCACTTTATAAAGAATGATTCCAACTAACCAAGTACTATCTTTAGGATGGGTGGCTAAACATGACTTCGTCCTTGGATGTACTCCACAAAGGAACTGCTGAACACTGTGGTCTACTCCACGATCGTCAAGGGCTTCACCATGTCTCGCCAGCACGACCAGGTGTGGAATCGGGGATCTATATATAATGGGATGACCCTCCGGTACTCAAACGTGGCAATTGGAAAATCCAGGAAAATCCTGTATAAATGGAGGTTTCTAGCTGGAAAAATCCCCTATAAATCAGGGATTTTCCAGCAAGCCATGTTTGATTGCCAGAGGGTATGCGGATTTGTCCAAGACCAGGGAATTCGCAGCCAGCTTTTTTCATATGACAAGGTTCATGGCAAAAATTATTCTTCCAACGCACGGGATGGAACGGGATTCCAGATTTTGAGACAACCACACAGAATATCCAGCACGCATGCAGTCAATGACCACTGATAAAGCGATCTTGTAAATGACATCAATTTGGACAATCCGCGAAAGAAAACCTATCTAAGGGTTGAACTTTTTGAAACAATTGGACCATATTGGACCTTCTAAATTGATGGTCTAAACTATTGAAATCTCTCTCGAACATTTATTAGAAATTGATATTCCAATTGGATAGGAAAACCATCGTTTCCAGGATAATTGGATCGGAAAGCTGCAGGTCATCGCCGTTTTCAAGGAGATGAAGGACGGGCCATCTGTCATTTTTTCGCAGTGGAAAGATGGACTCTGCACCGGAAAGCACTAGCCTCTGGTACGCTGTGGAGAATTGGCATGTTTTTTTGCGGGCAAAGCAACTATACCCTCTGGTAAACTAACATAACTATGGAAAATCACCATTTTTAATGGGACAATCCACTATAAATGACCATTTTCAATAGCTATGTTAAATTACCAGAGGGTAAATGGCCATTTTCAAGAGCTAGGTTAAAGCACCGGAAATCACTGAAAATGTGTTGCTGGCCATCCTTGCCTTCTTTGCAGCTGGCCAATGACTCCCTACGCAGGAGCGTGGTATTGCATGCAACACCGTCACCTACAACACAATGTTGAACGGACTCGCACGTGCCAGCCCTGGTTGAGGGTTACCACTCAGGTAGAGTGTGGCTAGTGCCACTAATTGGAGGAAGAAGAAGACACATTTTTTGTCAAGATCCTTCATTCCAATGTATGTACATAAAACATGCATGTATACAGCATAATTACATGCATGCATGCATGAATGCATACATACATAATCATACATACGTACATACATACATAACCATACATACATAACCATACATGTATACATAATCATACAATATCATACATATGTATTTACATGATGGTTATCTGCATCCTGAACTGGGAGCTTCAAGAATCGCATGGTGAGGTTGTGGAATGATGCACGAGGTGCCAGAACTACTGAAGGCGAGGGGAAGAGAAATCACTCGCCGTGCATGGTGAAAAAGGTGGAGGATTCTTGAGTATACCATCATTATATCATCAATACACATCATTATATCATCTATCATCATTATATCATCATGCTACACTTATGTGTACATCATTATCAGAGGAAGTTTCGTAGAGAAACTCCGAGTTAGGATGGTTTTTCAATAGCATCAAGATCATTAAGTCCAATTGGCATGCGCCTGAAGTAGAGAAGTAGCTCAAAAGATCATTACGTCCAGTTGGCCCGTTTTTGAAGAGGCAGAAAAGAACAAACGATAGTAGAGTAGATTAGAGTTCTGGTAGAGGTAGAGTAGAGTAGAGCCGATTAGAGTAGAGTAGACTCGAGTTGAGAGGAGTCACATAGAGAGGAGTGGAGAATTCAAAAAAGGCAGTGGGAAGAGGTGAGAAGAATGGAGAAAAGCTGCCAAGTGTTGACCACAATTGAAAAGGAGTGAGAAAAGGTGAGGACGGTTCGTTGAAAAGGACGTAGTGAATGCTTGGAAACAACGCTTTCAATATGTACTTCACTACGGGAAACAGGAGATTCTTTTCAGAAGTTGTCCACGAAAGCTCGCGAAGGTTTGTTTCAGACACATGGATGCCGCGAAAGAAAAAACCCACCGCGAAAGGGTCGCAAAAGAGATGACGAAAGAGAAGACAGAATAGAGCAAAAATAACCGGGTTTTTGGAAACAGCTCAATTCAGAAAAAGTAAGTTGACGTGGGAAGGGTTGGAAAAATTTGAGAAGAATTGAGGCGAGTTGAGAGGAGTTGAAAAGAGGTGGGCAGAGGTGAGAATCGTTGAGAAGAGTTGAGAAGAGGTGGGAAGAGGCGAGAAGAGTTGAGAAGAGGAGGGAAGAGGTGAAAAGAGTTGAGTTGAGGTGGAAAAGATGAAAAATCTTGAGAACAGCTGAGAAGACTTGTGAGAATAGCTGAGATGGCTTGCGAAGAGCGAAGAGCCGAGAACTGGTGGCCACAGTTGAAAAGGGGCGAGGCAAGAAGAGGACGAATTCGCCGAACAGAGTCTTCACTCCAACTCCTATAGGCAAAACTTGTCCTTCACTCCTCTAGTACAACATTTCTTGCTGCTGGAAGCTTCCGCCACCCGCCTCCTGCGGGTTCTATACTTGTACATTAAGTTTTTTTTCTCACATATCTGCAGTCATTGTTTCAAGAATGTAAGGAACGATGTACATGTAGAGACATGGGTATATCATTCAGAGGCTTTGCCTCAGTCCTATGCATCAGTGGACACCTGCAGGGCATGCGCGACAGCGATCCACCTGTGCAGCCGGATATCATCACATACTCCACCATCGTCAAGGCTTGGGTGATCATCCATACTCGTCGCTGGGGAGAGTTCCCATGGTTTGAGGATTTCAAGCAACAAAGATTGGATGCAGATGCGGATTTCAGGCAAGTGGCCATGGTTTGTACCCATATTGTCTGTAAACATATGTTTGCAAGCCGTTTGCACATGGGAGGATCCCAGTCAAGTACACTTGCTACTAGTTGGAACTCTCTTGGGATGTTGGGATATGTTGGGAATCTTGTGTGACGCCATTGGTTTTCCAACCCGAAGGTGAAAAACTGAGATGCTGGCGTCCTGATTGGATGATATTGGATGAATGGTTGATATGGCTAAGTGGGTCAAAACCGAGCACCTGCAAAGGAGCGTAGGAATTCACCTGCTAGAACTGGCGTGCCCCGTCAGAGGAGGACTTCTACTCATCCATTGGATGAACAACAGCCCATGTCTTCGATTTGAAGTAGTGGCTGCGTAGCATGGTTGAAATTCTGCATGCTTTCGTACAAGATGAGACCACAACGGGAGGAAGGGACAACCTTTCAAACCCTTTTTGTATCTTTTGGTCAGAATTCAACCAAAGCAACTTCCTGGCCAGATCTGAAAACAACTTCTGTGTGGACTGGTGGTTTTCCCGAGTTTTGTGGTGACCAACACTTCCACCCTTGAACTTCGCCTGAGGGCTACTGCATCGCTGGAGATGTGGCAGGGTGCCCAAGTTCAGGGATGGCCAGTCATCTGTTGGAGGTTAATATGATCCCCGGCATGGAACAGGAGAAACTTTTCACGCACCAGTGGGTTCGTAGATTCTCATGGTATATGGGATAGTTGTGGCACCAAGAAGTGACACCGGGGCATCGACTTCATCTTTTGGTGATTGAATCCGTTTCCAATTCTCAAACTAGATCTTCACACACAGTTCAAGCCAATGTCATCGAGTATATACTGTACACACACACACATATATATATAATATTAAATGTTTTTTTTGAATCATGCAAGGAAAATGAACAGACAACCATGGGAGAACCAAGCGCTTTCCATGGCACGGTCCTTAGGACCGCGCCTTCGGCCTGTTGGACGAGATGAAGAAGTTGGGCAATGTGAAACCCGATGAGGCGGGACCAAAGGACGGCTGTGTCAATGCTTCAATGGGTCAAATTAGGATATAGGTATAATATATACTGTAGGCCCCAAAAAAGATAGAACATTAATATCCCAATAAAAACAGTGATGAAGAACTTTTCTATCCTTTTGGGGGTTACTCTCTCTCTCTCTCTCCCGCTATATGTATGTATATATATATATATATGTAGATACAGTAGATCTGGATTACTGTATAGTCTTTTTTTTCTTGTGTACCCCCCCAAAACTAGGTCGGTACATATTCTGAAGTCATGCTGGCGCTGCAGGAGGACTTTTTGGCATTGTTTTTGACACAAGATTCTCTGTTTTTTGACTGTTCCAGCCTTGAAATCTGATGATTTGGGTGCCAAGTTGATTGAGCTGATCTGCTGTTGCAGCTTTTTACCTTCAAATGATCATTTAGATGTGTGCAATTCGTTGTTTCGAATCTCCAAGTCATGGAAGAGTCTGACAGCCTGCAGCTAGAGATCCATGGCGTGGACGGCCAGCAACTTTCTCTGTCGGTGGACCCAGAGCTCTCCGGTGCCGAGCTGCTGAAACTGGTCCGGCAGCAGTCGCCTTCCAAGCCGGGCCTGGGGTTGTGGTTGTTCCACCAGAACTTGGCGCTGCGGCGAAGGGAGACCTTGAGACAACAGCTGAGAGGGTCCACGGGGTCAGGAGCCACAACTCTGAACTCCCTTTGGACGCTGCCCAAGTTTCAGGAGGCTTGGAATCTCCTGATGACCGGTGCCGGTGCCACCGGAGAGGTAGAGGCTGCACTGGAGGGAATGAGGTCCTTAGCCTTAACGCCAGGGTCCATTCAGTTCTTGGAGAATGTGGAGCTCCCTTTTAGCCTGGAGGAATTGAACCTCCCAACTCTGCAGGGTCTGATCCTTCCAAAGAATCTTCAAACCTTGACCTTTGGAGATGAGTTCAATGAGCACTTGACCGGTGACCCTTTGCCAGAGACCCTTGGATTTTTAAGCTTTGGGAACCACTTCGATCAGAGCTTGGAGCGTTTGTGTTTGCCAAGCAGTCTCCTGAGCCTTTCATTTGGAGACTGCTTCAACCAAAGCCTCCAGCACGTCAGGTTGCCTAGCGCGCTTCAATCTATCATATTTGGGAGTGACTTCAATCAAAGCCTGGACGGTGTGATGTTTCCCAAGAGCCTCCACACACTGGTATTTGGCAAGTCTTTCAATCAGCCGCTTGAAGGAATTGATCTTCCAGATGAGCTTGAGACCTTGATATTGCAAGATGACTTCAACCAACATGTTGGGACTGTCCAATGGCCCAGCAAACTGATGGTCTTAAGCTTTGGTGACAGTTTCCATGGAAGTATCGATGCTGAGGGTCTGCCGAAGTCTCTTCAATGCTTGACATTTGGAAAATGGTTTAGGAACTTGACAGGGAAGTTGCCCGAAAATCTTGTGACCCTGGTCTTGGGTGAACACTTTCCAAGGTTGAGAAGAAAACAACTTCCCGAAAGATTGAGAAATCTAACCCTTGGCGGTCAAGCGGTTGAGAGTTTGGCTCACAATGCCATTTGCTGGCCCTTGACCCTGGAGAGACTGACCTTTGGAGACCTTGTGGATAAACAGTTGGCAAAGGTAATGTTTCTTGACAGTGTCTACAACATCACATTTGGCCAGCGATTCAACCAGAGCTTGTTTCTTGTGCCGCTGCCTCGAAGCCTTCTCACGGTGACATTTGGAGACGACTTCAATCGCAGCTTGGAGAATGTGGCTTTGCCTGCGAATCTGAAGTCTATCGAATTTGGCCGACATTTCAATCAAAGCTTGGAGCGTGTGATTTTTCCCGCTGCTCTCCAGACTTTGCAGTTCGGGAGTTTTTTCAATCAGCCATTGCAGTGGGTTGAACTTCCTGGTGGCCTTCAGACCTTGAGCTTTGGACTTTTCTACAACAAGACCTTGGAAGGTGTGTGGCTACCTGCCAACCTCCAGACCATGACATTTGGACGTGATTTCAATCAACCTCTGGACCATGTGTACTTGCCGGCGAGCCTCGTGGCACTGACTTTCGGACGTGAGTTTAACCAGTCCTTGGATCACGTGTACATGCCCCAAAAGCTGGAGATGTTGTCCTTTGGGCAAGAATTCAACCGGCCTTTGCAGCGGGTTTGGCTTCCTGACAGTCTTAGATGCCTCAGCCTTGAAGGTCACTTCAACCACAGTTTGGTCGATGTGTTCCTGCCAGAGAACCTTGAGACTCTGCGACTAGAAGGCCGTTTCAATCAGAGCTTGAAAGGCGTGGCGTTGCCCAGGGGCCTCAAGATGCTGATCTTGGGACATGAGTTTAACCAAAGCATGGAAGGCGTTCGATTGCCTGACCTCAGCTGCTTGGTTTTTGGTCAATCCTTTGATCAGAGGGCAGAACATCTAGGGATATTTCCGGAGTCTCTTCAGAGTCTGGAGCATCCAGTTTTTGCTGTGAGCAGGTAGATAAGTGGGGTCAGGTCTGACACAATGACTGACGATCTCAAATGCCACCCAAAAATACTCGGTTCCAGTGGTGGAACAGATTTCAATGCTGGGGTTCTCTTGGCCCCTTTTTCAGCGTTTGCCTGAAATGGAATGTCCTCCACTCATCCCAGATGTGGATGGGTGGAAAGCATCAAAAGCTGCATGGACAACTGGACAGCCATGAGGACAGAGAAAAGGCTGTGGCAGGTGACTCAGAAAACCCATGATGGACGTTGTTTGGCAATGGGATCCCTTTTGACCCATGAGTTGCAGCTCCGGAAATAGACGAATTTTTCGGCACTCATGTACCACTCCGATTCCGACACTTGTACTTCGGGGTCACTGGTTGGCAGGGCTAATCTTTGAGTTCCAGTATTTTGTACGCTTCACCTCTGGCATTTGAAAGGCCAGCAGCTCTTCATGTATGTTGAGCTGGTCTTTCTTGCCTTTTTGTGTGTTGCTGCAGGTGCTTTACAACAGCCTCCTGGTCTTTGACTCAGACCGAGAGATTGGGGATGGTCAATGGCCAAGATGTTGCAAGATCGTCACTCTGACAACGACACAATCCAATGCATGTTTTTGTTTTTTGGCGCAACAGCCCAACAGCCCCCACAATCTGTTGATTCCTGTTGGTTCAGGTTGGTTCAATCTCCTTGAACTAAAGAAGAACACATACTTTTTTGTTGCGGGGGTTGGCCAATTTTGTCCCGTCCCCATCTTCAAGACATCTTTCCGCATACCCAGCGTTTCAGGATGGTTGCGCCAAGCAGTCGAGGGTGGAAGAGGCCTTGAAACTGTTGGAGGAAATGAAGCAGCAAGGCGCAGGGAGACCCAACGACCCATGGATTGATGCGCGGGTTTTTTTCGAAGAACAGCAGGGAACCCAGATGTTTTAGCCATCCAAAAAAATCAAAAAACTGTGGACACAAATCCCTGGCCCTAGACATATTTCTGGCCTACGTCCTCTGAGCAGAGTACAAGTCTGGTGGATAGCAGTCTGGTATACAACCTTATGGGTCTATCAATCAACCAGAGGTCCCAGATCGACGACACTCATGGATATTGAAGTCTTAGGTGGATGTTTTTTGACGAATCAAAGATCAATCATAGGAACTTCTTGGTTAGATATCCTTTGCTTCTGAAGCAGGAGCTCACCGTCAGTCGTGCAGTGAGGTGGTTCCGTCCAACTACACCCTCAGCATTCTGTGCAAGCTCCTGGGCCGAGGACGGCGCCTTGAACAAGCCTTTCAGATTGTGAAGACCTTTACTGAAGAGTATGGCTTCAAAGCCAATATCCAGGCTGGGCGAGCTGGGCCGGATCCACATTCAGCTGCATGGAATAGTTGAAGCTGGCATATGAAAATACCTTGAAGGTGCGAAAAAAGTAGGTGATCAGAGCCTGACCTGGATCAACTTGAATACCTCAGCTCAGGAGTAGGCAGTACCGAAATCAGGATGCAGTGGCTCCACTACTTCCAGGTGTACCACCTACCCCATTGGGCAACGGCCAGGTCTACACCTGCCTCATGCAGGCGTGCATCCACAATCGCCAGTGCCAACGTGCCTTGTCTTTGCATGACCAGGCCACGCCCGGCTTGGGAGGTGGGTTGCTTCACTCAATGGCCTGACATCAGATTCTACGGTGGGTTGGAATAATTCCACTGGGATCCAATCTCATCCAACATGAACACTCGCTTGCAAGTCTTTTGTTCAGTATGAGTCTGAGTGGAGATAATCAGGTATGATGCATGCAAAATTGCTTTTGGCAGGCAGGTCAAACAGTCCTTTTCCTTTTAGCACATCAAACAACTTCATACACAGTCAAGTCGCAAGGAATATGCACACCAGTGCCATTTTAATTGCGCTTCTTGGTTCTTCTTCGCATCTAGATATGTCAAGATCTCAAGCAGTGACTTTGAGCACTTTCTTCTGATTCGTCTGTCTCTGCCTTTTTTTCCTGGGACATGTGCCAAATCTCGAGACTGGCGATTTGTTTCTCCATTTTGGACCGAATCTTAGATCCATCTCATGCCAACTGCGCGGCAGGTTGTGAAGGATGGCGTTTGCGTGCCAGACGCCAAGACCTACACGGTGGGGCCTCGCCGCGCTTAAAGTTTAATGAGCTTTGCTGGGTGGGGATTTCACGTACCTTGGTGATGTGGAAAGGCAATCTGTAGCACTAAGAAGTGGTGCTTTTCAGATCAGAGGGTTGTACTGCAAGCTAGCAATCAGGAAGGTAACAGGAACGAATGATGATGGATGGATAGATAATCAATGGAGCGATAGATGAATGGATGGATAGATTAGATATGATTCGATTAGATAGATAGATTGGGTATGATTGGGTTAGATAGATAGATTAGATATATAGGCGGACATCAGGTAGGCAGGTGATGTTACCCAGAACGGCTGCGTGGCTCCATAAAATTAAGATCGCCAGACATTTTTTTCACTGGACTTCCAAAAACTCGCTGCTGGATATCTGACGGCAAGATCTTGATTTGATAGGTTGTGGGAAATACTGGGATGTTAATATGGTTATGCCAATGATTGTATCATATGATGTGTTTGATTCATAGTGTTGTATATTATACATCTATAATTTATTGGAATTTATCACTAATTCGTATGTGTTTGTCGTAAAATTGGAGGAATTTAATACGCAGGTAAAATTCATTGGCATACATATGGGTTGATTGTTTCACTAAAGATAAGGGAATATCACCCAGCAAAAAGACATCATCTACATGGTATCCACGATTGGCAGTGGTCACGCCCTATTGCAGATATCCCGTGGATTATCTCCGTCACCGTTGGACATATAGCTCCATTTTGGGATTTGAACCCCCAAGAATTTTGGCTATCCAAAAATAACTCATGATAGTCGCAAGGCAATCGCGGGAAGTCACAAAGCAATCCCCAATCTTCATGAAAGTCACAATACAATCCCCAATTTTCATGATAGCCGCACAAAACTACTCATCATGGTCACAATCCCCAATTTCTGGTGACTTCCTGCGGCATTTCAGCAGGTCTTGCTGCGAGGATGTCTCCAAGCAGGTCTGGTGGACAAGGCGTTAGCGGTGACGCGCTGTGCCTATCATTTGCCGGGAAGCCTGGTGCTGGATGCTATGAGGCGACGCATGGATCCTGTAGGTAATTTGAATTGATTTAGGATGTTACTTAATCTTTGCTCCCTCTCTCTCTCTCTCTCTTTCTGTGTATATGTATAATTATTCACAATTATATACATATAGAATCTAATATACAATCATATGTATGTGTGTATATATAGATACATACAGATGTATCTTCATGCATGTACACAGTGACCGCTTTCGTACAATGAGCATTGAGAATGTACATATTTGGATACATGAAATGCTCACCATCTGGTTCCAAGGCCGGGCCATGATCTTCGGGAGACCGATGGATGGTACCAGGGAGTGGGGAAGTCTCAGGAGCACCGGGAAATGCTGTGGGGTGTAGTAGTATTGGCATGTTGTATTTGTTTGTTACAATTAATATTGATGTTGACGATGATGACGATGATGATGATGATGATGATGGTGATGGTGATGGTGATGGATGATGATGATGATGATGATGATGATGATGGTGATGATCATGATCATGACCACGATTGACCATGATTCATGATTATCATGATTGATCATGATTGATTATGATCATCATGACGACAGCGATGGTTTCTGTGGTAATGGTGATGACTTTGTTGTGGACGGTGGCGTCGATCGCGATGATGCTGTGAGGGACTTGATGTGCGGCATTCTGCGTATCGCACCGGATTTTTAAGAGGCTCAACACATGAAGACCTGCGGAGTGTTTTTCAAAGTCAGCACAAGAAATACGAAAGGGTAGAATAACATCTCACATGAGGAAAAGTTTTGCACATCTCAGAAAATGCAACATGCTCATGATTAGAGTAGATACATACTCGCATTATACATATAAATAGATATGACATATGACTTCATATGACAATTTTATGTGATTTAGACACTTGGTTTACATACATATACATTACACATACACATACGCATACATCAGGGAGTTTCTCAAAATTGTGGTACCCTAAAGCCATTGGTTACTCTATTGATATTATTAAACATGAACAATAAGTTGGATGTTTTCAACTGCTTTTCCATTCAAACGAAACCACCACATATATATATATGTATATATATGTATATAATGTATATATATATATGTATATATATGTATATATATATATGTATATATATGTATATATATGTATATAATGTATATATATATATGTATATATATATATGTATATATGTATATATATATATGTATATATATATATGTATATATATATATATATGTATATATAATATATAGGTACAGATGGGTTGAACTATTGACGGTTGATGAAAAAGGACAAGTACTGAACATGATAATCATTTACTTATGTGCGATTGATTTAAAAAGCCACACATGTATACATTTGTTGAACCCCGATGTATCATCATGCATCTCTCTCTATATATGTATATACACATATTTGTAGTAAATACATATAAATGAGCCACCCAAATTTGTTAATATATAGTTATATCATATATATATATATATATACATGATATAAAGATACACCTGGTAACCATCTCTGCAAGGTGGAACCCTCCGGCCTCGAAGACTTGCTGGCATCCTTGGCCAGCGAGCAGCGCGAGGCTTTGGTGAAGGACGCAGCCCAAGGGGCGTCACGCCGGGGATGGGTCCAGGTAGCTTTTGGCCTTGGGCGGTGTTAAAAAAATGTTCAAAACCAACAATAAATGGTGAATTGTGGGAGATTATGGGATAGTATTGGATAATAATGGATTAATTCTGGATGATTATGGGACAATGATAGTCAAGACCTTTGTTGCTTGATGATTATCTGGGAGTATATTACCCAATATATTGGGGATACTCATGGATTATCATAGTCCATTATGGGAATGCTGTTCTTCACCGGGCAGTATAAACGGACGAGGGAGGGTCTTGAACACTGCCCAATTGATGGATAATTTCATGGTGGACAACTGGCATTTATGGTGGATATATATATATATATATATCTGCAGTATAGTTTGATGGGGTTGAAGGCCAACTTATAACTTCGCCAATCAAACGTGTCTGGCTGGAAAGACCCCCGAACTGAATCGAGGTTTCGATTGCTGAGAAAATCATCGAACTGAATGGGTGATTTTCCAGCACTCTTTGTTTGATTCTCGGAGGACCATTGATGGATAAATTTTGCCACAATCTCCATGGGCTTCTTGTTGCATCCGAATGCAGCTGGACTTTGGGTGCATAAGAAAAATTGTAAACCTGGTAAGCGGTTCACAACCCATCTATTTGACAGGGGTATATATCCCACATATCTGACTGACTTGAAAGCCACTTACGATGCCTAGATCCTAGACATCCAAGTCAGGATCATGGACTTTTGAAAACTTTTGGCAGCGTGAAAATAAGCTGGAAGATATTAAAACATGGGGTGAACATGGGGTGAACAAGGGTCCAACATGAGCTGAAACATGCTTTGAAGAGTTGAAGAGGTGAAACCCTTTGCTTTCTTTTATTTTCCCGGGTCAATGCGATTCGCTGATTTCTTTGACCAAGCCATTGAGCGGGATATGGTTTTCCGAGGTATTGGGAATGGGAAGCGCGAAACCATTTTCTGGGGCACTTAATCATGATCCATACCAAATTCCCAGACGTTTGAAGTTGGGCTGCTAAGAGGTACGAAAATCTTCCAGACCTTCATGTTGATTTGACGGCCCTATATGGCTCCAGTTCTGCTTGCACTAGTGAACAAATTAAAGATCTGCATCCACAGGGTACAGGCCAAAATTTGGTTTAACCATCGAACCAGGAGGAGACATGTTTAGGCTCCTGCTTAAATTAGCTCGAGAAAATGTGCGTCTGGAAGCAGTTAATTCTTTGAACCTCTGCAGGACTTGCAAAAGCAAGGCATTTCTTGCCCTTCCCAGCCGCTGGACAAGGCTCCGGAATTCTGAAGCTTCTGTTGTTCAGAAAAACCGAAGAAGTGCTGTTGTAGCCACCTACAAAAGAGGCAATCTTACTTTGGAACTTGCCAACCATTGTCTCTCGACAAGGGTTTCGCAAGAAAATCAAAGGGCTCAATAGATTTTCAAGATTTTTCAAGCAGTTTTGTCCAAGTAAACATCAGTTCAGCCTGCTTCATTTATGTACCAAAATTGCCGTTTTAATTGGGAACATGATGAGAAGCCACTGGATTTTGGTAATCTCTTCCCCCCAAATATAATAAACACTCCCCTAGAACCCTTTGTATTGGATTTGTTTATTTGCCCAGATGGGAGTATTTGACACAGATGGAGGACCCCCATCCCCAAGTCCGAGGCGGCAGACAGGGGTACCACAGCATCCATTGGTTTAGAATCTCATTTTCTCCATTCAAGTGCTATTTCAGAGTTATTCCCAAAAAACCCCATTTTCAGACACATCCATATTAATATATATTAATGTTAGTGAAACAAGAATAAATCAGCCATATTTTGGTGGTTTATACCACCCATTGATGGTAAACATGGGGATGGTTTTTTTTACAAGTCCTTTTCACCAACGGGACCCATTTCCACTTTCCACCGTCGGAGGGCCCAAGACGCCGCCATGTGGCACCCCGTCATCACTGAGCGACGAAGAACTTCGCTGGAGAAAAGATGCGAAGTGCACACGGGTTGGTCCAAAATTGGGGAATGCGCCATCAATTTGTGGCAACATCTGGCAACTTAGTTTATTTATGTTTCGCAACCATCAGATGTGGGGTACCTAGTTTCAAACAAACCCACGTGGCTGAGAGAGAAATGAAGTGGCCGTCTGGATCGAGCCACATCTCTCAAGCGATTTTTGCAACACCAAAAGTGCTACGCAGGTTGATGATTTTATGTCATTACATATTATACGTAGTATATATATATACACACTATATACACATGTACTTTCTATGTCCATCTTGGCTTGGGATGGCAGAATGTATAGTAAAATCCTTGCCATTCTTGGGATGGGTTGAACCACGAATCACTACTTGTTCTCGCCTGAGGTGCTGGACCTGCGCAGGCGACCAGTGCTTGTGTAGGACGCTTGAGGGCCACTATTGTTTTCGCATGTAGAGACATTTAATATCTTCTATTTAATTAATATCTTCTATTTAATATCTTCTATTTATATACTATAGTATCTTCTACTTCGCATTTAGTAGCCCATTACACTTTTGTTCTACACTTTTTTTGGCATGTATATCATCCAACATGTTCATACGTTCTGTTTTCAACATATTATTTCATGATGAAGTCAAGCCTCAACCTTCCCACCTACCGAGAGGATCTTTGCCTTGCCTGGTCGAAATGATTGTAACATCGAACCCTTGCTATGTCAACATCAAACTATCTGATAAAGTGGATGTCCTCCACTTCATTTGGGATTGTCTCCAAATTTGTAACCCCAAATCCCACCTTTTCTCATCATTATCAGCTTATCCATACATGTGTGAGTTTGAGGAATCCCCAATTTTCGGCCATGCGTGGAGGCAGCAGAGTCGGCCTCAGAAGCGGGCGCAGCATTGATGACCTTTGGAAAGCATCGAGGGTGCCCAATGGGGGTACAGGGATGTGGAGTTGGCTCGAAATTGGATATTTCAAATCTGTCCAATCTGCAAACACTTTGGGATCCGAGATTTCGATGCATATTGAGCTAAAACTCAGATGTTTTGCTGATGTTGATCAGATGTTTCAAGATCTTGCTAGGCAGCCTTTTTCGGTCATTGTCATTTGGCTCTTTTGTAGCTTTCAGCGCGGATCTGAGGAGGGTGTTGAACTTCTAAGGATAGATCCAATTGTTTGCTTGGTTGTTCGTTTTTTGTGGACCCAAGTTTGGGACCTACCAATATTAGTCCCCGGATTCCTTTTCTTTAACCACTTGAAAAGATGAGCCAACCATAGCCAACCAACATCAAAAGATATCAAGCAACATCCAATATCACCAGACCAGCTATCAACAGATCAGAAAAATCCAGAGAGCAACAGCTTTTCGTTTCACAAAATCCCAGCCATGGCGGAGATTCCATGGCTGTCCGAAAGCTTTCCTGCCTGGTGTGGCTCTCATGGATTTTCCTCGCTGCACCGATGCTTGCTGCGAGTTGATGCGGAACTTGGAGCGGGGCTACACACCGAGGTCACAGACTGGGGCTATCAGGCCTGCCGAGATGCTGTCGAATGTGTATATATATATATATACATATAGGACTTTACATGCATCATACATATGTATAGTATATTTATATATATATATATACACACCCTAGGTAAACTAACATAGATGTGGAAAAACCCATTGTTTTTGGATCTACAAATGGTGGGTTTTCCACATCTATGTTTGTTTAAAGGAGGGTTAAATACAATATAGTGTTGTGTATAATTAATGGAGATGTCATGGGATATAATTTTGATATGGGTTTATCCAAGAATAGGGGATGGACCCCCAATTTAGGCCACTTGTCATGGAGAAAATATAAAACATCCTTTGGAATAGGGAATACCCAATCATGGTACAGCGATACATCTAAAAACACCATACATTCATACATCTTCCATGATTTACCAGAAATGGGTCGTGTAAAGAAACTATTCCGGGGTTTGGAGGTCTTTTTAATGATGTGTGGGGGTTATCACATTTCGATACATTTCGCACTTCTGTACTTTCGGCGCTAAAAATGGGGATCTAACGGCAACTTTTGAACATATGGATTTGTCTGAAAACAGGGCGCCCCTGCATACACTGGCTAATGATGATCTTCCAAATCAATATTGCTATTTGGGGAGTGTCCCCCGTTTCAGACACCCGAAATCATATGGTTAAAGTGTTATATCCCATTGTATCCCCAATAAATCCAAATAAAAGATCAACTGGTTGGTTTAGTAAGTTTAAGTAAATTTCTTATTGGTCAAATCCCTATCTCACTATGATATCCCAATTTTTCCTGGTCCAATTGCAATGTTTGATGTTAAATCACCAGTTTTGACCCAATTATTTTATTCGCGACATACCTCCAGTAATCTAGCATGGATGGAAATGGAACTTTCCCCATTTCTAGACAATTTTCCAATTAAAACCTCCATTCATGTGGAATTTCCAATTTGCCACCTTTGATTTCTGGAGGGTACCAATATTCCATTCATATCCCAACAATTTTCCATTAATATTCCATTAATACCTGATATACATACATCTACCATAATCTACCATAATCTACCATTTTGTTGCATCAATTTCTTGCAGGTTGAGGCCATTGAGGAACAGCCGGGTCAAGATCCCGCGCTTCAGCCAGGGGATGTCATCATAGGAATCTGGCTGGTGATTTTGCACTTCTTTTTTTGGCGGGGAACATAGGAATAAGTATTTCTATATAACATCATATAACAACCCCAGAAAAAGACAGAAAAGTGAAATCCTACGAAAGATAGTGATGAATTGCTTTTCTATTTATTTTGGAGGTTACCAAATTTATCCCATAGTTTTTTTCCAGTTTTCCACCCCTACTTCGAAATGGAATGATGATTCTAAGGCATTTACATGTTCAATCTATTCATGACATACGTGTATATAGGTATTCATGTAACTTTGTGGAACACCATAGAATATGATTTGGGATGGTCAAGCTATCGTTGCACGCATCAACATCCTCCAAACTAGGGTCATTTTAACTTATCACTGTATATATATATATAAATATGTTAGTTATATAATGTATGTATGCATGTATGTAGGTAATAACGTAACGCAAGGTAGTGTAATCTAATCTACTCTACTCTACTCTAACCTATCTATCTATATGTCTCGACATACCACTATACATCTGAATATACACCTCTATAATCCTGTATACATATATACATATAAATGTGATTCAATGTGTCTATGTACATATATATATATATATATACATACACAGGTGTATGCACATACACATAGCCATCAACTCTTGGATGGGTGGCTATATGTGTGCATACATGTATGACTACGTGTGTATTCCCAGGCATTGACGGGATTCAGCTCCTTTTCCTCAACGAGTCACAGCTTGAAGAGACCTTTGGCTCTCACATCAGACATGGTGTCGAAGTGATCCTGGTCACTGCCGCCGAGCTGAGGGATGCTAAGGAGATGGAAGATGAGGACAGTTTGACCCCCCACTTGGGATGGCTCAAAAAAGAACAACCACATTCTCTGGTAAAATTGGGGATGGTTTTATTGTGTTTTATTCTTGGTACAACCAGATTAGCTAGACAGTATCTAGCGGAAATGAATGGTTTCAACATGTTTCAACCCATCATTGGCATTTGACCCACCAAACATGGAGATTTTGGGACCAATCGCGGCCAGCGGCCAAACCGATGCCCCAGGAGATGCCAGAGGAGCCCAGAGATTTGGCGAACTACGAGTTGCTCCACCGAAGCAAGAGCGACACGGAGCATGAGGCCACCGTTCGCATTCCCGTGGGACGAGCAACAGCGTGGCAACTGGATGAAGCTACAGCTGTGAATATCCAAAATGATTTGGGCATTGTGAGTGAAAACTTTGGGCTGATCGCTCGACCTTTGATCAGCGACAAGGGAATGGAGTCCATCGTTTTAACCGGACTTCCGAGTGCCATTGCAAAAGCCAGACCGGAAGTGGTGAAGATTTTGAATTTTTACCGGGGCAAGGACCAACCCGAAAGTTCTGAGGCACAAATGTCTGACGTCCGAGAACAAGGGAGCGAGCCGTCGGCAGGGACAACTGCCATCGAACTTCCATCTCATGTGAAGGATGTGAGACAGTTTCTGGTTCGTGGTTTCCGACATTTTCAGTTTTAAACCCCCACTGGTACTTTTTTGATCACTTCTCTAGATGATCCCCAGCCGCAAGATTTATTTTTTGGGTGGGTTGAAACTACCAACCAGGTTTCAATATCATGATCACACTGCTGACATCATCGTACACTCCTGGGGCTCCTCCCTTGCAGAAGCTCTTGCGCAGGTTTGTGTGGGCATGTTTAACTACATGACTCCCCTTGAAAAGGTGGACATTGTTGGGTCCGTGGATGTTCATGCCACTGGACACGATATGCTCGATTTGTTGTACCATTTGCTGGATGAATTTCTCTACATGTTTTCTACCGAGATGCACATTTGTCGCTGCATTGAGATCCTCTCCTTTGATGAGCAAAAGTTCTCAATTTCTGCCAGAGGCTATGGGGAGAAGATGGATCTCAAGAAACATGAGCAGGGCACTGAAATCAAGGCCATCACTATGCATATGATGAAGATTCTGGATCCCACATCGATGTTGACAGAAGAAGGAAAGCAAATGCGACAGGAAGATGATACAGCCATGTCGGAGTTTCCCTACGAAGTCTATGTTTTACTGGACATCTGAGAAAGTCATGGAGTGATGGTCACCCTTGGGAAGCTACCCATTCCAGGGCATTCCAGGATCCCAGGGGATACCTTCGTTCAGAAATGCAGTTCTGGCAGTCTGAAAAGAGGGCACACAGGCTGCTATCGACCTGAGAGTCTTGTTGAAGGAACGCTGTTGGGTAGCTTATGGCACTAGTCATTGGATTGGTTAATGGGAAAATTTACAGGAAACCATGGATTTTCCCATCAAATAGAGGGGTTTCCTGTAAATTTTCCCTTAACCCAATCCAATGAACTAGCAAATAATGATTTGTTTGAGTTCCTACTGGTATGTGGCTGTGTCTAAAAATAGGATATGTCCTCGCATGGCTATTTGCTGGGCAACATCATGATCAAGTGACTTTTAGGGGAACCCAAGTATCAGACAAACCCATGCATATCAATGAGAGGATTTCCATTCATATGATCTTCGGAGACTCTCTTTCTTCTTGGGTCTTTAACAGAAACTAGTCAGTGGATGCATGCTCAGCCCTGTGATAGGATATTCGCAAATGATCAACTGTGCACATGCTTCCAGGTGCCAGGAAGGAGTTGCAAAATTCAGGCGACAACATAAATTGGGATCCAGAAGCATGATATGGGGGGTTCCTAATATTGGGGTACCCAAGAATGGATGGTTTATAATGGAACATCCTATTAAAATGGATGATTTGGGGGTATCCCTATTTTAGGAAACCTCCATATACCCCATATATTTGCAGTTTTAGTAAAGTATGAAAACGTGATGATCAACTTTTGGGGTCAGATAAACCCGCAGGGTGCAGGACTGCGGGACCCTTGGAAGACGTTTTATTGGCTGGGTCTTTGCAGGCGTACATTTGCAGAAGTTTGCGACCATGAGCCCGACTACTGCGCTGCTCTGGTACAAAATTATGTGTGAGTTCTGTGAGTTCTGTGGTTCTGTTTGACCAGGACTGACGTGATTGGCCAGGTCTTTTTTGACTGGTTGGACTGGTTAAACTGAGTTATACCGCTAAGCCAGACGGTGGGTATTTGCGATGCAGCCTCAATGAGGCTTGGGCTATGGCTCAACCCCAGCCTTCTGGAGCGAGGGCCCTATTTTACTTTTGCAGAGTGCAGCAACTGTGTGCAGTGTCTGCTGGTGTGGCTGACTTCTAGTCGCTGCTAGACTTCTAATCCGTTGCCCCGAACAATAAACACGCCTAGAGAAACCATGGTTTAGTAGGGATTTAGAATGATTCACACATATTGGGACCCGTTTGGGATAAGTCCTTTAAGCTTGTGGATGTATGCAAAAGGCTTGCTTCGGTGCCGTGGAACGTGAGGGCTGCCTGTGCTCCGCAGGCGCTGGCTGCGTTTGTGAAATACCTCGAACTGCAGGGACTGCCGGGCAGTCCTGCAGCAAAGAGAAGGTGGGTCCTATATTTGGAGAAGGGACGGGCCCAAATGTCATGTTCTAATGATACAATGTCTGGACATAGGGTATACGCCAAAAACGGACATTGAATAGGGAAAATTATTTTTCAACATGTTTTTTTTTGGGTACCCTATTTTCAGACAAACTCAGATGATTCGCCAGTGCCTTCTCAATTCAACGCAAAACATGATAATATCATTCCCACCATTTCCCGTATCATTTTCCACATGTCAAGTGTTGCGATGAACAATAACTTGAACGACACAATTACATAATATATATATATATATACACAGTATTTTTCTGTTCTTGATAACGATGTATATATATATATATATATACATAGTATACATTGAAATATATCGACGCTTTTTCAGGATATCACTCGACAGAATCTGATCATCTCTCACATCAGGCGACGTGCTCCGGCAAGGCCATTGGCTTCACGAGGTGCATCCAGTGGGGTGATAGGATGGGTGAAGATTTCGGTGTTTTTGACCCGCAAAAAATGGGAGAAACCCCAGCAACATGCGGATTTCATGGGATTCATGGTGATCTGTTGGGAATGCATGGGATTAGGGCTATGCCTTCGACAATATGAGATTTTGTCCAAAAGCGGATTTGCCGCCAGTTGATGGCAGTTTGGAAATATGGGGAACATGATTTTAAAGATCATGATATTTTGGAGCAGAATCTTTTTAGACAAACACCAATCTAAGTGGTTTCAATTACTTTGGTGGTTTCATACCGTGAGTTCCGAAACAACAAAAAACATGGGGATTGTGCTTCTTGAATTTGACCCATGCCCATATTGGGCCTGCTCCACAACTGGATCTCCCCAAGTGGGAGCAAATTTTGAGAGCAAAAGTTGTAGGTTGGGGAAGAATTGATGGTTTTTGGTCCATCATCCCCTAGCATTGAAGCCCTGGTTCTTGGATCGCCCAGGTGCAGCCCCAACCAGCTGCCCTGGTGCATGGGAGCCAAGACAGCAGATGGAGATGGGTGCCACTCCCGTGGCCCAGGCGATTTCTGGTGGAATGTCTGGTGGAATGCCAGGACACCAAGTGATGCACCAGGCAAACCATCAGCTTAGCCAGCAATCCAATCATTTGGCCAACCAGTGGTTGAACTACCAGGTGAACCAGGTGAAGCTCAACCAGCCAAGCCAGGCGAAGCACCAGGGATTCTACCAGCCGAGCTTGGCCCAGAACCATCTGACCCAGCAGCTGAGTCAGCAATCTCAAGGCATAGCTGGCGCACCCCAAAGCTATCAGCCGACAAGCCAACCTCGTTGGTCCCCGGCTGTGCCATTTGCTGCATCACCCGTCATGCAGCCGCAGCATATGTTTCCCTCGAAGGATTCTTCAAGGCAGGAAGTCGATCGGCTGAACTAGGTAGAGTCTGGGCTGACCAGGAGTTTTGGTGTGTGATGGTGTGTGAATTGCAGGCAACCACGGTCTTTTTTAAACAGATAGGTCAGGGTTTCAAGTGACGGTTGTGATGTTCGCGATCTGTACACAGCAGCCCGCAGGCAGCGTAGCTGGGCGGCCCAATGTTTGTGGTTTGTGACTGGGTTAGCATGGGGGTACCAACCGGATCATTAGATGTGCAGGCAAGAAGGAATCTGTTGGCACTCCCAGTGAACCTCAAGGGCGAGTGAGTGGAATGGCAACATTTGTGCATGAATGATCTGTCAATGAAAGAAGATGGTGCTAAGTGGATGGCCAAGTCCTGTCAAGTCCACAGCGGCCTTGCCAAGTGCCCCGACTGGGTTGATTCCACACGGGGTATTCACCATGTTGTGACAAAACATGACAGAGCCACATCTCATACTGTTTGGTACATTCCCATTGTATCCAATATGAATCAATATGATCCAATATGTCTTATCCTGCTTGGCTTTGTTTATGGGATATTATAGTTAATAATCATTACTGTATCCCATGATATGTATACAATATCCCTTGATATCGTGTTGTATATAATGGTCATATAAACGGAATATAATTGGACATTATGGCCCGACAAAATGGTTGGTTTTATACTCAATCATTTTTTGGCATGTCGAGGCCGGAAACGCAGCCCTGATCGCTTCCACGACATTCGAAAATGGGTAGGGAAGCCTAACTTTGGGGGCCTTCGAACGTTGTTAAGCTGCAAATAGGGATTGGTTCTATATATATCAGAATTCGTTGGTGAAGCTACATGATACCAAACCCTTCACCCCGACTGCACCCGGCAGGTCCCAAACATGTTTGATTCCTACTCTTACATGTTTTAGAATCACAATTACCTCCTATTTTCCGCATTTTCCCCTTATTCTCGAGTCTTGACAGATGAAGGGAACACACTTTCAATCCCCCAGGGGCTATAGATGTTGCGGATCTTGCTTGCTAGGCTATCGCATCTAAGGAGTCCAACTTCGAAAACTAACTTCCTTCATTTAGGGCTCAAGCACAGCCAGAAAAAAAGTTATGTCCCCATGTTTCAAGGTGATAGCCCCATGTTTGTTTGTTTTTCAAACAAATTGTATGGTTTCATGTACTTCTTCTGAAAAAAAGTGAAATCCTCATTTTTGTTGGTCAAAGAGATAACATAGATAACATCACAAAGAATATTGGTTAAATCACGTTAGATCCCCAGTCTTGTTGGCTAAATCACCCAACATGTCGGCTCTTTTGGGGTGTCAACTCCTCTTTTTCTTCTCTTCGCCCCTGCTGCAGAGGTGCAGAAGGTGCCCTTTTGAAGCGCGGGTCGCCCAGTTTTTTTTTTGGGGGGGCACTGTCTGAGTAATACATATTTTTGATGATGGGCCCATATTAGCCCCGATATTTTACATCTTTTTCATTTCTTGGGGAGTCAAACATCACTAAAAAAGGAGGTTGCATAGTGACGAAACGGACACAAGGGGTGACGTTCAGGATGTGAATTTAAGGAGACCTGCATCTACCAGGGCGATTCACCACTTGACATCGCTTTTGAGGGGCAAAACCCATTGACTTTTGGGGATGGAATCGGTTGCTAAGGTGATGCCACCTGCCCAGAATTGGGAGGTGTGAGAGGTAGGACTTCCCAGTCTCGGCACTGAATTCAGAACCAAGTACCGATATTGCAGATATGGCAGGATCAATGGTGTGCAGCACCCTTGGTTGTTGGACTGACCTTCTGGACAGATATCACAAGCTAATGCACCAGTTGTTTTGCTTTGCACTCTCTGTCTTTGAGCATGTAGCTGCCAATAGCTTCAATTTGACTGCATTAAATTCGTGCATTGCTAGCCTAGTTGGTGGTTTGACATTGTGACATATTCCTTTTATCCATCCCTATCCAGGAGGATGATCCCTGTTTGAAACATATTTTTGGGATGACTTGAAATACTTGAAATCACCAACCTGCAGTATCTCTAATCTCCCGGCAAACTCCTGGAGAAACGGTTGGCTTCCCAACTGCAGCGTCGGTGAAGCCAATGGTCAACTCTTGAATTCACTTGGCCTACCCGACTCTGATTCCAGGATTTCATTCGCATGTCTGGTTGGTGGTTTACTTTCGCATTTGTTTGTTTTTCCAGCCAGGATTTCATGAGAATCGCTTGGGGATATAACATGATATGATATAACTTATCCAATTGACATCGATTGGCAGCAAGTTTTGAAGTGGCTGGGACCCCCCAAATCAGATGTGTTGCTGCAATCACCAAATGCCAGCGGCAATCTCACAGTGTGTCGCAGGGCAGAAAGCCTGGTTTGCAGCACCGAGAAAATTGCTTCACTTACTGAGTCCAACAATGCAAATCTGGTGGAAAGGAGGTTAGGCATATTGAGCAACAATTATGGGGATATAACAAAATGATTAATCTAATCTACCAGTTGTTGCAGATATGATCAAATATAACAGTTTGGACTGGAGTGTGCAGGTTGACAAGTAGATAGTTAGCTGATGTTTCTAACTTAATATTGCATTCTTCCTAAATGGTCGTGGGACTAGTGAAAAGTACTCGTAGGTACGTTGTGATTCGTGCATTCCCAAGATGAGTTGGCGAACATCTCAGTTTTTTTTTTCCCGTCTGAAAACGATTTATGGAATCTCAAAATGACCATGTCCAGTAGGAGCACTATTCTGAAACTTCTCTTTTTGGTGGTTCCTTGCCCAATCATAGCTCAAACATCACCAAGTCGATGTTCCATTACACTGGATTTACATAGATTTACCAATTTATGGTAGAAATCCTAACTTATCTATGCAATCTGGTGGTGATATCCCAGTCTATGGATGATATCCGCGCCAGGCAATCGATGCTCTTGCGGCTTCCCAGTGGCCTGTCGCGGCTTGGACTTTTGCAACAAATCAGGCATCATTAAAAATGGCCCATCAAAAACCACCTAAGAAGATTACAAAACACGTGGTATGTAGATGTATTTGTCATTTTTCAAATGCACCAAATCAAAGTGTACCGTAGTAATTGTTAAATGAATGCGCAAGGGCTCCGCAGCTGTTTGTCTTATTCATTGGATGTTGTCAAACTCTTGTTGTGGAAGTGGGCAAAAATCACCACCAATCTCAAGATCTTCAGTCCTGTGGCCCTGTGTGGCTCCTTCCTCCAAGTAGCTTTCCTGGTATCCCGTCCAAGTCAAAGCTTTATGGCGTGGCCGCGGTGGTTGGTCCGTGCTGGTTCCACAAAGGCAGAAGCAGCTGTATGAGTACATCGCCCACGTGATCAAGGTGGCTGAACAGGGAGATTTCACAAGCACGTCTCAAAGGTCCGAGATGGTCTTTAAATGTCTTTAATGTGAAGGTCTGGCACCAGACAACACAATGCAAACCCGAACTGCAAAACACCTCAATTTTTTTTTGACTTTTTTTTGGCCAAGAAAAACAAGCCCAGTTTGACTGGGGGAATTTGGACTTGAAGAAGTGCCGGCAGAGGCCCAGAAAAAGAACAACGTGAAAATCTTCACCGCTGCACCCTCTGCCGTGGAGGTGTGGGGCCGCGAAAGGTGTGTTTGGATCAAGTCGTTTGGACGTAGAGAAAATCGGCCGCAACAAGATGGGTTTGTGGACGAAAGCACGTTTTTTTTTTTTTTTAAATAACTTCATACTAACTTCTGTGTTAGTTTCCAAACTTTGGCTTTAGTCTGAGTTGTCATAGTCTTAGAGGACAGAAAACCGCACAATGATCATTGGCGAGGCAGCAGAGATCAAGTCCCTCTTGGGTGAGGCCGGCTGTTCCTCAAGGGCTGCAGTGGGTTTGGCCAAAAACGGTGATTCAACTGCGGAAATCTTGGGAAATAAACGGGAATCTATAGCTTGTGTAGCACCAACAATATAATATGTGGGTCGGTCCAAAAAGGGGATACATCTCAAAGTAAGGCATTGCAAGGCAATTTTAGGGGCCAAGATGATGATCCACCATCCAATTTGGAGTCCCTAGTTTTTAGACCAGTTTTCAGACAAAGCCCAATGGTGTGGGGATGAGACATTTTCAGACAGAGCACATCCAGATTTTGGTAATTGAACATATTTGCGGCATGATCAGATTTCAATTTTTGGAGTAATCAAAACAATATCTTGATCAGCATCAGAAGATATGGCTAAAAGGCGGCACCAAATTCCAGATTGACAACTGTTACACAGTGATGCATAGATGTCAGTGGATTTCACTTGGGGGTCTCCTGATTCTGGTACCTGCGTACCGATAAGTCTCTCTGGCGGCATTTGCGGCTTCCACACAACGGCCGACAATGCAGCAGACAAATGGATGAAATGCGATGAAGCCAACAGGAGTTTCCTGCCGCTTTTGGGCATCTTCAAACACTTACCCTCTGGTAAACTAACATAGCTTTTGAACATGGCCATAGAAATAGTGGATTTTCCCATAAACAATGGTGATCTTCCATAGTTATGTTAGGCAATACCAGAGGGTAGTTTTCAAGTTTTGGTATCTGCAGGATTCACTACATCCCCAGATGTGCATCCCAGTTATAACCTCATTGACCAGTACGGTACTCCCAATGTTAACCCCGGATTATCCCGGTTGATAAACCCAGCTTGATTACTTGGGGGGAACATCCGGGTCATCCCCAACCAATCACCAAAGGCTATTGAAATGGTCAGGAGTCAGGGTTTTGTGATTGTAATACATCAAGTGTAGAGTTAATAGCCCACTAGTGGAATCATACCCAGTCTATAGCCATTTCACGTAGAAATGGCCATCACTCCCAAGGTCGTCATTATTTACCCTCCAGTAATCAAACGTGGCAGTTGAAAATCCACCACTTATCATGTAGTTCGATGATTTTCCCAGCTAAAACCCTCCGTTTGGTTTGGTTCATGGATTTTCCGGCTAGCCTTGTTTGACTACCAGAGAGTAGATGGATTGGACTTCCATTGTTGGTCGTTATCCCCCATGAAATACCTGTCAAATCTCCATTCAAACATCTTAAAACCCTTGTGAAATCCCTGCCTAGCCCCATAAAGACCCCTTTCTGAATTCCAGTGAATCCATTAAATCCCTATGAAATCCCCATGGAATCTCTATGAGATCCCAGATCCCTATTAAGTCCCATTGGATTCATTCCTAGAGAGCCTGCACAGTCGGATGTGGTGGACCGTTTGACGGTGATTTCGGGCGGCATGGAAGCACGTCCTGGGGAGGCCCTGTGGGGTCGAGGGGGATCGAATGGGGATAGAATGTGGGATGTAGTCCCTACATAATGGGATAATAATCCATATATAATGGATATAGTGGATATATCTACACAATATCGAATATCCTATTATCTCATAGAATAGAATATAATTATATGTACAGTGAGATAGATATACAGCCGATAAAGCCAACAATATGGGATGTGGGTTTGTCCAAGAATGGGGATATATCTGTGTATTATATATTATATATAAATAGTTAAATCCCAACATGGCTAGTTTAATCTGGAACATGATGATAAACTATGGTCGTGGTCATTTTTTTTCACCATGGAATGTTGACTCCTAACTTTGTCCCCATACAGGCTTTCCCCATGTCATCCCAGCCCCCCAAAAAACAAAGTCTCCGCATAGGACGCCACGATGAACAGATTCAATACTAGAGAAATCTTGGGAAGAAGGCATGAGATGTTTGTGTCCATTTGCCGCGTGTTCGCCAGAATACCGGGCTTTGACTGAGATATATACCCCGAGAGTAATGGTGGAAAAATGAACATGTGGCAGCCAGAAGAATCCATCCAAAATTGAATGGAGGCGCGTGATCCCCGAGTTCCAGATTGCAATGTGCCCAACTTTGGCAACTCAACCAATCCGTTTGGGGTCTTGAAACTGTTGGGGGCACAAGCAGACGGCCCGTGATTCCCTGGTCTGTCAGACATCCTGGGAGGGTCGAGACCTATGATTATATAATATGATCCCTGGGGGTCTTCCTCCGGTAACCGGACATGACAATGGAAAACACAATTTTTCAAATTGGATTAAGCAGCCATGAATGGAGATCAATGGATGATTGTCAGGTTGTCAAAGGGTACCAGCTATTCTCTGCTTCACCAGGGCGGGTCTTGACCCATACCTTTCTGAAGTCATTTAGCAAATGACACAGTTCAAAACATGGCCAGGGAACCAATGATTTACATCCCCACTTAAAAAGAGGAGCCAGGTGAAGCCATTTTGAAGGCACTCCTCAAATCAAGGTCCCAATGGGGGTCGAAAAATCACATCGCCTTATTCTATGGTGAAACTGAAGGCTTCATATGAAATCCCACTTTTAGTCACGGCCTTGCTCTCCTGCAGGCCGTTCTAGCGGAGAATGGTGCTTGCGCTCTGGCTGAGGCTGGTGGAGGGAGCGATTTCCCTAAACGACTGGCGTTGCACGGGTCTCTGTGCTGTCTCAATTATTATGAACTTTCTACCTTTCCTGGTGGAGGTTTCCCACTTGACTCTGACATACAGGTTGTTGACAGGTTCCAACATGAACCACTTCGTTCTCTCATTGAAGTTCTGATGCGCAGGATCTCAAGGGGCCCTTGGATGCCACGGGTTTGAACATCAACAATTGACTTGGGGAGTGCTGTGCTTTTTAGCCAAGTGATTGTGCTGGTTCAAGGGAATGTCTACAGGAAAGCATGTGTTCATTTATATGATATGTAAACACCATGTCATTGGCATTCCTTTGCGCCCCACTGTCCCCACGTGCTCTCGCTTGCCCTTGGTGCTGTCTTTCAGGCAGCGCGCGATGCTGGTGAGGATGTCAATAAGCTCAGTCTTTGATGTAGCTGCATGGTACATGGGGGGGCGAGATTTCTAGGGTTTGTCTCAAACTTGGGGAGACCCCAACATGCTCTGATTTTAAATGGAACATGATGATAAACCGTCATTTTTTTGGGGTACCCAATCTTATAACATACCCATTTTGATATGTTTTCGATATTTTTTTTGGTAAGAGAACACCTGGGCTGTAGGTCAGGTGTCCCAACTGTTGGAATTGACTTGAAACTACTGCAGTGAGGCATTGCTGTTGCTGGACCTTGAGCAGCTTTTCAAGGCTGGAGGGATTTCCCCGTGACACCCAAAGGGGATGTAGTGGGAAGTGTCTCTTGAAGTGGTGAGTATAAATAGATTGACATATATACCTCAAAAGAGCTTGAGGGTAAAGTATGGGCACACTCATAAGGCCAAACAGATTCTCTCGATCTTAACTTCAAGGCCCACTTGAGGCTTGAGGAAGCGGAGTGCGTATCAAGTAGACTTGCTACTTCGACCCATACTTCCAACATGTGTTGGTCGCTTTCGTTTCCAGTAATTATCTCGCGCATGTTTTACCTGCACCAGCCACGGAAACAGAAGAAGATCCCGATCATGATGGCAATTCCCTCAATTTCAATGGGATTGTCGTCATCTACTCCATATTTTTCCCATCTTTCCCCTCTTTAATTGGAATGATTTCTCGCCAGTGGATGGCGCGTTGGGCCAAGGTTTGGAATCTCCTGGCTGAGGCATGGGAATGAGAAGTGTTAAGGGTGAACCTGAGCTGAAAATGGGAATCAAACACTTCTATATAAGTCATGTGACCGATTTCATAGAAGTACCCTATCGCAAGCACCGATGACGCCGATGACTATGGAGAAAAACACTGTTTTATGTTTTAATCAGAGGATCAGTGATTTACATGGCTCCAACACATTCCAAAGATCCACTGATGGCGTTCGCCCCGAAGACCCTGTCAGGTTTCTTCGGCGGAACACCTGACCGAAAGTACTTGTCCTCAGATAAAGCAGATGCATTTCTCACACCCAGATGGGACTGGTTGGTAGTTTGAAACATGTTTTGTTTTCCATCTTACCCCTGAAAAAATATCCCAAGTGGTGTTTATGTTTTTTTTGGATTGGTTGAACGCGCCAACTAGAAGAGAATCTTCCCCAGTCAGCTCCCTAGTCGGGCCCAGATCATGGATGTGCCATGGAGTTTTTCCTCGGAACATTTTCCCAGTTGCGGATACCAACCTCAAGAAGGAGATCAATGGCCTTACACAGGCGCGACATGCTGAATTCATGTGGGTGCCATCTTCTGAATGGAGCATCTTGGAGGTCTTGATGGCCTGGCGGTTGATGAATGCGTTCCGGCACTGGAAATATAGCACCAACATGCACCATCTATTGGGTCATCGGCCTAAGTCGCATCAGGGGCCCAAGAGTCGTATCAATCTGGACGTGGCCTGTGGGGAAAGGTGATTCAGTGTACTATCAGTGCATCAAGTGGTATTGCAAATGCAGCCATGGCCATTGCAAAATGGCCTTGTCCGTCATTACAAAACTTGGCATTGAAGCTCGTAGCCAAGGCACCACCAAGGTGAAAAAGGCAAGGTGCAAAGCCCCAGGCGGGCAACCAAGAGACAAAGCATGGTCTGTTGTAGAAACATTGATGCTTTTTGAGAGCTTCTCTACATTCAGGCAATAGCTGCAGATGACCACAAGAAGTTGCAATGAATCTGCACAAGTAGCAATGTCGCCAAAGCCAAGCGTGCAAACATGAAACCCAAGCTCAAACAACCGCTCACATGAATGCAACATGGGTGGCATCAGGAAGTTTCCAATGAGAGCAAAAGCAAGCCCAGAACCAACCCTCCCATGCATACCAGGCTTGGAACAGGCTTGGTTGTGCCGCTTGCCTTTGCCTCTGCACTTTTGCTCTTCGAGCGTGCTTTGGGTTTATGTCTTTTTTGTGTCTTGGCCTGGCTGAACTGATTGGATTTCAGTGCTTTGACTTTGCCTGATTTGCTTCGAACTTGTTCCTGGACCCGCTCCTTCTTGTAGCAGCCATTGGAACTTCAAGGTAAAACCCTTCCTATAAACGATTTGTGTGGCTTTGCGCTTTCAACCATGAAAGCCCACGTGAAAGCCATGATCTTTTGGACCTCGCTTTGTGGCCAGTGCTTAGTCAATTTCTAAATCAGCCCCCTCAGTGATGGAGTCCGCAGACAAGTTGCTGGTGACTGCCGCTGGATCATGTGGCGAGTTGGCCTTACTTCTTTCTGCGTCACAAGATGCCACAGTGAAGGCCCCGCAAAATTTGTAAGGCGGCCATGAAGAGATCAGCAGTCCTAGAGATCCCTCAAGCAGAATGAAAACGTCATTACTGGCACGACCGACGCTGCGCCCAAAGATCAGATGTATGCCCTGAAGGAAGTGAGCAAGGGCATGGTCGTGCAAGCGCAAGCACAGGAGATGGTCATGAACGAGGGAATTGCAGCTCATGACTGACAGCCATTTCATTATCAGACTCTCTGCAACCATCAGTGGCAGCCTGGTTCCGCAGAAGCCACAGGCCTACCCCCCTATGGAAGACTTTGGGATACAAAGGTCACCAGCGTGCCGTGATTATGCAGACCCTTTTGGGTGGTGCATGCGCTTGGCACACAACTTGCCAACCTGGTGGCGTAGGATTCGCTTAGACACGCAACGATGCTCGCACGGCATGCGCTTGCGGCCTTATCATCACGACTACTTGTCGAAAAAATCATGATTCCAGTCTTCACGTGTCTGGTCACGAATCTGCGGTCTTGTCCAGTGGGCTGCGTACGGCTGTGCACAATCGCGACCGCTTTGAACATTGCGTCTTGTGCAACTCTCCGGTCTGTCCTACGACCGGCCACATCTACTCGTCCTGTCCATTCTTCTCGCCCATTCGTCGGATGCCTCGTCCGTCTGATCAGTTGGTGGCGCGATTGGGGTGGGGCGCTGGTGGCGGAATGATTCCTACCACGCAACAAATGGGAGCAATTCGTAAGAAATTGGCTGCCCACGCACGTCAGAACCCCCAACCTGGTCTAGGGGTGGGGGGGCCCGTGCTCCGCCCGCCGGCAGCCAGCGCTGTGCCACGCTGCTGCCGCAAGCATGACATGCAGTGATGACATGTGACTTTTGCGGGTCTGATGTGACTTAAGGCTGTTGCTCGTGATATACAAGATTGATCAAGATTGTCTTCCTGTGTTTTCAGTTGTCAATTTTGATATTGAGTTGGTATGTTTGTCTACCATATAGCAGCATCGGCATCAACAGACAATGGCCAGCGTGCGCTTGTCCAACAATGCTGCGCCCCCATTTCATTGCATGGCTAAGAGCATCATTTTCTGCATCAATGTGGCCCTAGATTTGGGCATATATGTTTCTAACTCTTGAACAACAACATGTCCAACTCTTTTGTATTCCCATAGAGTTCCTGTTTGGTTGGTCTTGTCCCTTTATTTTGGGAGTATAATTATTGTGACAATTTTTTCAAATTTTCCTCTGCGAAGGATTTGGGCATTGAGCTCTGGAAATATGTGGCGCGTAAGAACGCGGCCTCAGGAAGGAGGCTGCACTTGATGGGGAGCGGTCAAATTGCAAAATTCGATAGGAATGCACAGATTGTAAGGAGTAAAAACATGAGCAAACCATACCTGTATGCAGTTGTCTTATGTGGTTTTCAGGGTACATCATTCAATTTGATCACTTTGTTGGGCATTTTCAGAATAAACATCCCATTTTGGGGTACCCAAAAAATGGATGCCAAGTGGGAGAGTTCAGCTCCAATAACCGTGGCTGGAACTGGAAAAAATCCCCTCAAATTGTGTCAATGATGTGCCATGGTCAAGCCAGTTGGATTGGATTAGGTCAAAATTTGGGATGATGGGAATAATCAATCCATTTTCATAGGGCTTTATATACCCATCACGTTTGGATTCCCATTGTGAGATGGATGACCATAAAGACTATCCATTTTTTGATCCTAACGCATATGATTTGAACTGTATATCTATATATATATATATACAGATGATTGTCCTTGACAAAAATGAGATTTCCTTGTTTGACATCAGCGGGTGTCCATTCCCTTCCCTCGATTTGATTGAAGGCGAACCTTCTTGGGTTGCTTTCTGCAACGCGCTGGTCGAATGAGTCAGGAGACCTTTTTTGGGATGAGGATCCCAATCTATTTGTATTTTTTGGGTTGATGTTTTGAATATGTCGTTGTACTTTTACCCCCAGTTGATGATGATACATAACCCCAAGTGATTGACATGTCTTGTATCCATTGATGATATTTCTTGGGTTGATCGTTTCAACCACTATTACAATGTTTTCCTACTAGATGATGATACATTTGATACATTATAATTCCAATCATTTTTCCGATTTTTGAGATGGGCTGAATTTCAAAATGATTTTGCCAGTATGGGGACAGGTTTCTATTGGGTGGTACTATCCGAATCAGGATACAATTCTAACGATGGAATTGATCCGTCCACTCTGGTGTTTTCTTCTGAAACTGGGATGATGATCAAAATTGACTTTTATTTCTCTGGAGGTGGCTCAATCACAAAGCATATTTCGCACCTTGATTCTGATGCTTCAGCCCCGGTCCTAGATGGGTGTTCAAAAGGGATCGCTGGGGATAGATTGAAACACATGGAAACCAACAAAACAGTTCATTCTTTCCTCGTGATAGCAGATACCACCTTGTAAACTCTGATTAAATATTTTAGCTATTCGGGGGGGTGGGATGAACTGGTTTGTGCCACAACATGCTTCGCAAAGAGAGACTATGCTGAAATATAACGCGAATCAGTCTACCTTCTCAGGCCAACTACCCTTTCCTTTGAGACAAATATCGCATGAAACGATGGCGAACATGAATCTGAATGCCTCTATGCCAACAAATGGTTCTGTCATGGTTTGTCTGAGAAATAGGTTCCCTCATTCCATCCACTGGTTACTCATCGTTTTCCCATGTGTTCCCTCTTAAAACATACTAAACTTGCCATAACTTGGGGGTCACTCCCCCTTTTTCAGAGCCACCAGGAGCGCGGTGGCGGTTCCTTGACGCTCCTGGCCTTTGCCAGGTTGAAGTTGGAGGGCCCAGGGACGGCAATACATGGGATATGATACTGCATGTGTAATGGGGTTGTTAAATGCATGAGTCCCCTTACTCAGTAACCCTTACCAGTAGCAAAACATGGAGCGAGCTAGATCCTTTTTTTGGGGTTTTGTTGACCAAGAACTGGCTTTCTGGTTTCCGGTTCCCCAAAAAGATCTACTTTTTTGTCCTACCTGGGATGAGAAGAACTGGCCAAATATTTTTCAAGTGAGTTGAAACCGCCAACCAACTATGCCAGCCTCATCCACTGAGTCTCGGCATCACTCAGGGATACTTCGATGTTGTCGCGCCTGGAATTGGAGGTTCCAAACTCTCCGAGAATTGGAGGATGCGACAATTCACAGGACCCCCCGATATATTTCAAACACTAAAAACCATGGTCTATGTGGGTTTTCCCTAACACTTAAACCAATCCATTGAAAGTCTAGAAGTTACAAGAAGCACGTGTGGGTTTGTCCGAAAGTGGGGGAACAACCCATCGATTTATGGCAAATTTCGATGGGAAACATCACTTTCTCAACCATGTGATCTTGAGACACACTATTTTCAGACAAACCAACACATTGTTGTATCACAGGGCCAACCTTTCGGTTGCTGACCTGTAACATGTGGATAGGTGGATATTTCCATGTGGGTTCCAATCGGTTCTGCAGCGGGGGTTGTCACGGTCATTGACGGTTGTCCCATTTGAACATCAGACAGTCTGGTACTTTAACATAGCTATGGAAAGTCACATTTTTTTGCAGGCAATTAAATAATCTATAAAGGAGCCATGGTTTCTATAGCAAACTGTGAAATTGCCAGTAGGAATGCATCTCCTGCAGGTTCCAGGTCTCATTCTTGCTGGACTAGCAGTGACTAGCCCAGTTTTATTGGTCATCCCGTTTCATGGTGAGCATCCCCATGAGCAAGTTTAAGTGAGCTGTGGCTGCGTTCAACGCCTGTTGGTTGATGACTAGTTCAGGGGTTATACTAGTTACTATATATATATATATACACCCTTTGGTCATCATCCTAATCAGATATTTGTTTGGGGATTCGTGAATAGGTGTTCAATTGCTGGTTACATATCCCAGTACATTTCGATTTGATCCATTTTTATGTTCATTAAGGTTAGTAAAGCAATAGTAAACCATCCCAATTTTACCACGTTGATGGGTGGTATAAACTCCATCAGTTTAACAATGGCTGGTATATGACTTTATGACATTGCTTTACTGACAACCCATTTTCAGCCATTCTTGCGGGATGTTTCCATAGGTCTTTGGAGAAGTGCTCAGCCGTTTTCCAGGCAAAGTTGCGAAACTTAATGGACATGGAGTTGGATGAGGCCAGATTTAAGCTGCGAGGACGGGGAAATGATATCATCCAAAAACTAGGTGTTTTTCAGATATGGTAAACCCAAAAAACACAGGGGGGAATTACGCCATACGCCCCAACAAAAACAAGCTTCGTATGTTATTTACAGTATGATAGGCTCCAAATAGCAAGAGTTGGCTATGATCATGTATGCTTGACTTACCAGTTTACCACATTCTTTGTTATCGACCCCAAGCACCTGTGTCAACTACTGGCTGTTAACACAAGAGGATATCATAGCTTGTTGAACATCATATGGTGGTTCCCTTAAATAGGGGATATAGGGGTACCCAATAGCTGGATGGTTTATAATGGAAAATCCGATTAAAATGGATGATTTGGGGGTACCACCATTTTAGGACAGTCCATATGGCAACATCTATTGATCTATTGATTGGACGATGATAAACACAAGAAGGAAACTGGGAACCATGTCCAGTGGCTCTTGTAATTTCAAGGATCTCGGAGGCAAAGACCTTCAAGGATCTTCGAGGAAGCACTTTGAACTGACCAATACATGTTTAGAACACTCTGTGTCAGTCCCAGCAGTAATGAAGTAGAACACATTGCCATTTGACCATGATCAGTATCACTGAAATGGGTGAAAAGTCGATGACAGTGGCATTTAGCCATGATCGTGATCCTCTATATGCTACAAGCACTACAGTACCATTCCTGTCATCAACATCCTTCTCCTTTGTATCAGTTTTGGACTGACATTGTTATCATTATCAACAGCTATCTCCACCCAGGAGTTTCCAAAGCTTGGGTCCCAACAAATATTTTGGAGGAGAAACATGCAGAAAACATCAGAAAACAATCTAGGATTCTGTCGGTAGCTTTCACTGGGTTGATTTCAAGCAAGATCTATTGTAGAAGACGAGTTCTTTTTAAACAACACAGCAATTCTAGAGCGTTGCTGTCATTTTTGACCCAACAACAATATGGGAAGGTCGTATGCCACTCTCTTTTAGCCATGCTCTCGGTCTGCCTGTCCACAAGTGGCCGCGAAGTGGCAGCGCTTGGTGGCGATGAGTTTGCTGCAATGGTGGAAAGGTTTGGGGCATCAGCGACTCGGCAGAGGTATAGAGGTACACCCCCAAATGGCCATTACAATGGGGAAAATGGATATAGAATAACGGGATTTGGATAGAATCAAACACTGTATTGCATATATATATATATATGCCTAATCCTGTTTCTATGAAATTTTGGGTGTGTCTGAAAACGGGGACATACCCCCCAACCTAGCCGCTTGAATCGGGAAAATGAGGATGAACCAGGTTTCCCATCATTTTTCCCCATTCGTTTGAGGACATAGGTCCAAGATGTTATCCCTGGGTCGCCAGTTCCATCTCAGGCTGGATCCCTCAAGCGACACCTGGCACCGCAGCTGGATGTGAGTCGCTTTCGCCTCCGCTTGCTGCGGGAGGGCAGCAGTGAGTGCCTGGCGGATCAGGAACCGCTGGAGCTGCCCATGGCCCTGCAGCTGGTGATCTTGGGATTTGCACCCAATGAGGAGGGGATGCCCGGAATGAAAGATGGACTTGGGAAATATATTTGATGGAAATTGCAAGTTTTGATGGGGGATGATGGGGGGAATGTGCAACGGCAAACATGTGGTCGCAATAAAAATGCTAAGATTAGATACCCAGTTAGGACTGATAGCGTTCGCAAAATGTTCAAGATTAGCCATCTATTGGAGATGTTCCATGGTTTGGTGATGTTGAAGCGCTATATTTCAATAATCCCCTGGTGAGGTGAAGCAAAACATTAGCTTCATGTCCGCCTGCGCCGGCGACCTGTTGGACGAGGTGGAAGAACATCTGCAGCGACCCCAAGACCCAGATGTCAGCGACATCAATGGCCGGCGGGCCATCCATTTCGCTGCAGCCAATGGGCACAGGGAGTGTGTCAGATTGTTGGCTGAAGCGGGGGCGAACAGAGAAGCTGCTGACAAAGTATGTGGGGCAACGCCATTGCACTTGGCATGTTTGGCCGGTCATCCCAAGATGGTGAGTTTGCTATTGGAACTTGGGGCTCAGACAGATCTTGTGTCGCGAGAGGATGGTTCAACTCCCCTGCACTGGGTGACGGAAACTGCGTGCAGAGAAGGCAGCTTGGAAGTCTTGCGGCTTTTGCTGGAAGCAAAAGCTCAGACATGCAAAGCCCGCAGGGATGGTTCCACCGCCATGCACTTGGTAAGTTCCGAGGGACGCTTAAATATGCTGCGTCTTTTGTTGGACTTCCGTGCCGAAGTCGACGTGGTCAATGGAGATGGTGCCACACCCATGCACCTAGCAGCTCAGGATGGACATTTGGAAGTGGCAGAGGCCTTGCTAAGGGCAGGAGCAGAGAAAGATCATTGCAAGATCGGTACAGGGGCAACACCTCTACACCTGGCCACAGAGGGCGGACATCATCACGTCGTTGAGCTGTTGATCCGGTGGAGTGCCAACACGGACTTGGCCGCAGACGATGGCAGAACTCCGTTGCAGGTTGCAGCTCTCTATGGCTACTCAAAGGTCGGGGTCTCAACATGCTTACATCAACATCCATTCACTGGAAATCATTCAAACATATGGATACATTACCATGTTGTGTCCAAAACTTCAAAACTACCTTACAGTCCTTCATTTCATCCCATTTACCCATGTTTTCTGGCTCCCTTCTTTTGCCCCTGAAAAACATCACACCCCAGGTGGTGGCTTTGTTGCAACCCGGTGCCAACAATGGCAAGCTGGTGGCACCTGAGGATAGCTTGGGACCCAAGAGGCGCCGCGTAACTCACGAACGTTTCACGAAGAAAAGCCACGACCGCCCTGGAGGACTGGAGGACTCGCAACAGGGGATCCAGTCAGTGCAACTTCAAAATGGATGATCAACAATTGTCAACAATGGCACGGATATTTACTGGTTAATGATGATCAATGGTTAATACGATGGTTAGTAATCATGATGAGTAGTAAACATTGATAATGATTGATTCATATGATTGACAACGGTTCCCCTATGGGAACTTAACAGTTCGCTATGGAAGCCATGGCCCATTTTGTTTGATGATTTATATAACAAACAACGGTATACAATGGTGATATTTCATAAGTATGTCAAATCACCCGAGGGTACCAAAAAAATGGTACCCAACATCTGTGGTTTATTTGGATCTCAATCTTGATCCATCTCCCAATGATATGATTAAAAAATGGTGCTTTACTGTATGCCCCATTCTTGCTTGATTTTGTAACTACACCATTCTTGGTTGGTTATCTCATTAGTCCCCTGCCAGTTGATCCATTTTTCCTGAACCTCAGTGGCCCACCGAATCCGACAAATGATGATCTACGCATGGGAAACTTCTTGAAGATGGCTTACTTAACTCATCGCAGGTTTGGCAGTAGCATTATAATCTGCCAAGAGACTGCACGGTGATTTGAAGGTGCCAACATGCGAAACTTGGATCACTGGCTTTTAACTGCACTGGAGCAGACACTTATGGAAAAGTACCCTCTTGATGTGTGAAAGCGGGGACGAGCTTCAATTGAAAACATATCTTACAATCATCATTTTCCCTCTTATACGCCATTTTCAGACTCAGTTATTGCCACCCGTGACTTCCCAACATGAGGGACTCATCGTCGACCATGGCAGCCCATTGGTCCCTGCGTACAACGCCAGGGAGTTCGTGCCCGCGCCGTTGAGAAAGTGCAGCGGCAATTGGCTGAACTCGCTGAGGCTGGAGTTGAACGAGCTGAACTCCTCCAGCTTGCTGATGAAAACCCAAGCTGGTTGGAGTGCTTAGTGGTCTCAACTATATCTTATAGTAGTATACAGTATACAATGTAATATATAAATACATATATATATATATATATCATCTAGAGGGTCTTAAAGTATACCAATATTATATTACTATTCATTTCTACTAGTATAAGTATATTCTACCATTTCCCAGAGCCCGATGATGATCCCAATTCACGTTCATATTTTTGGGATCGGTTGAAAACACCGACCAGCAAAGGAATGCCAAACTTTGCGATCATGTGCGCGCCTTCAACAGGATGACATGGGCTCCGGTGTGCCAGACGACTTCTTAGAGGAAGCAAAGGTGGGAGAAAGTGCCGAAGGATCTCAAGAAATGGGGTCACAAACAGATACTGTGCAAAGAGTTCTTATCAACCCCTGGCAATCCATTCTGGCAATGGCAAATCCCCCAATATTTAGTTTTTGTTTCGCAGTAAAAGATACTGAAAGTGGTGTATTCCCATTGGCATGTTTTACCGCTGGAGGGTACAGTTGGACAGCAACAATGGTGAGCTTGTTTGAACAACCTTGAAATGCTTGTTTTTGTCTCTCGGTAGCCCATCAATAAACACATTCCCGGCGCACAACTCTGGACGAATGAGCAAGGCATGTGGCTGCAACAGGACATTTATCAAGATCCATATTGCGACTGAACATGTGCAGTCCATTTGGTACACCTGGCATCCACTGGTAGAAATCCGTAACATGTTACCCATTCTCCAGGCGGTGACAGATGGACATGTGGTGTTTTTGGACGATGCCATCAACAAGGTGGAGATCTTGGGGCGACCAGTGGGAGGTACAGCTAGTAGCTGTACCAGGAAAAATATCAGGTACCCTCTGGTAAACTAACATAACTATGGAAAATCACCATTTTGAATGGGAAAATCAACTATAAATAACCATTTTCAATAGCCATGTTAGTTTACCAGAGGGTATAGGAAAGATTCAGGATGGTTGATCGACTGAACTTCCTGTTTTTGTTCCTGCTTAAATTCGTCAATGATAATTTTAGGACCTGAATTCGCTGTGAACCGATCTTCCGTTGCGTTTGTCAGGACGGTCAGGCCACATGGGCCATTGACATCCAAGAGTCTTTGGCCTGGAAGGGACCTTTGGGCATCCAAGGGTTATGATTAGCTCCTTGAATTTACCAATGTGGTAAACCCAACAACAAACCATCCCCAAATACCATAAAAGAGGTTGCAACATGTCAAAAAAATCATCACCACATGGGTTCATGGCACTTCCAAATATGTCCAATTGGTGTTGCTTCACCGAACTTGGGCCTTCAAAGGCCACCCACATCCGCTGCATCCTGTAGTGTTGGCAATCTCGTTGAGCAGTTCTTGAAATGGTTGATAGAGATTGCCTGAGGGGGCAAAACCGCTGTTGGTTGATGATATAGGGGATTCCGGGACTACCCAACATTTTGGGGATTTTCACCACTATGGGAATTCCGTTCTTCTCCAACCAGTCAAAACTGAAGATTGATCACCTGGATTTGCTGAACATGATGTTCTATTTGTGTTTTATTTTTTATGGCCACCCCAAGCAAATCCAGGATTAATTGAAAATTCTATCTTACATTTTTTTCCACGCAAAATAAGAACGCAATTCATGGCGAAAATCAAGAGGCCCCTGACGTTTGCTGAGTGGCTTCACAGATTGCCCTCTAAAATGAGCAATTTCAAGACTTTTTCATTGCTGCGTACAGAGTTTGGCCACGTGTTTTGGCTATGACATGCTATAACTCAACATCATTGACCCCTCAACATTCCATAGTTTACTTCAACAAAAAGAAGCACCTCAAATTTGTGGGTCAATGATTTTCAGTACCCACCTCGATTTGTGTACCAAATCTCTGCGATTTCTGTGTTCAATTGGTACACAGCTTCAACCAGTGGGCATATCCAAGGTCTGTGGCACGGGGCATCACAGCGAATTCCATCCAGAATCGCTACCTGGACATGCTGGAGTGGGCGGCTAAGTATGGCTGAGTGATATTATGCATTTGTAGGGTTTCAAGTGATTTATGAGGATTTATGGGGATTCATCCTTTCTTGGATTTGTATATAGGGATTTTTGGGATTTGTAGAGATGTTTGGGGATTTGTAGTGATTTATAGGGAATTACATGGATTTATGGGGGATATAGTGGGATAAAGAACCAACAGTTGTCATTTTGATGTGTTGCCATATGTTTTTTCAACAGATTTGTTTTGGGCTGAGGCCATACTTTTTCGTTGAAGAGTGAGTTTCGGCTTACCGACAAACTGATTTCGAGTCTAGTGAAATCCACCAAACATATGATTGATCATAGGGCGTTGTGTTTGTTGAGATAGGTTTGGAATGGGGTATTTGGGGGTTTCTTAAAATGGGGGTACCCAAAAATGGATGGTTTATAATGGAAAATCCTATTAAAATGGATGATTTGGGGGTACCCCTATTTTAGGAAATCTCCATTTGAGTATTTGGGATAAGGACACATCCCCAAACATCCCCAACAACACTGGACATGGGATAGCGTAATGTTTTGTTGTGTGTCAGCTTGAGCTTGCGTCACCAGATTTGGCAAATGACAAACAATAAACATCCAAGATCATCCAAGACTCAGACTGGGAAGTGGGTTTATCTGAAAATTGAGAACCCCGCAAATCTATGCTCGTTTATCCTTTTCCCACAGGTTCCCTTAAAAATTTGGACAGCAATACATATTCTTGGTTTGTGACAGCTGTTGAAAACTCCACCTTTCTGCAGCCAATATCCTGAGACGGTTGCAGGTCCTTGAAGCTCAAGGCCTTTCTGATGAATGCAGAGAAGGAAAGTCAGGCCATTCACAGTTTTGGGATCCATCCTTGCCAGCCATGGCAGGGCATGGTATGGCTCTCTTTTTCTTTAGTTTTTCACTCACAAATTGATGGTCTATCATGGTTTCTCCCTCCAGGAAACATACAAATAGCGATGGGAATCCATGGGTTTCATGGTGGATTTTCTGTAGCTATGTTAGTTTACTGGAGGATACCACAATTTTGTTCGATGATTTTCCCAGCTATAAACCTCCATTTAGCTCGGGGGTGTCCCAGCCAGCCATGTTTGGCTACCGATGGGTGTCAACATGGTATCAACGAATATTCCATTAATTAATTAATAACCCATTAGTATTCCATTGTATCACTATACCCTCCGGTACTCAAACATGGCTTGCTGGAGAATCACCAATTCAGTTCGAAGGTTTTCCCATCAAAATGCCGATTTGATTTGGGCATTTTCCTGTCGACCATGTTTGACTTCTGGACGGGAGAGGGTACTGCCAATATCATTAAGAACCCGATAACCCTTTCAATATCTTTACTATTTCAGTATGTTTTTCCCATAATAATATCACCATTTATAGAGGGTAAGGACTAGATCATACTATATATATATATATTATACATATCATCTTTCACCTTCCATTTATGTACATTTATCACCATTAATTATCACCCATTTATTTTCCCATTCAGACATATGCAAAGTGGGACCATTGGTCCGAAACAAATTCCATTGGTCGCCATCGACAGTCCGGCACCTGAAGGTGATGGACAATGAGGATATGGACGTGAAGGCACTATGGAATGTCATGGCAATTGGTGGAATATATGGAGATTTATAGTAGGCATTTATAGGGATTTATGGGGATTTGTAGGGATTTATGGGGATTTGTACGGATTTACGGGGATTTGTAGTTTTTTTTTGGGATTTATGGGGGATACAGTGGAATAGAGAACCAACAACTGTCATTCTGGGTGTGTGAAATAGGGCACACCCACCAACGCCCACCAAAACAGCTGTTTTGAACGGGGACCATGATGACCAGTGAATTTGGGGGATACCATATTTTCAGACACACCCATATGGCTTTGTTTGCAAAGAGGCTACCAAAATCATCCACAATCTCATAGTTCAGAAAGTCCTTTTCCCGATAAACACGCATGCCACAAGCTGGGAACTGGAATGCACTATGTTTGGACACACCCTAATATGAAGAGGTGACACTTGGCTTCAGACTATCACAGACTCGATTTTCTGACAGATTACCGCTAGCAATGGTAGTCAACCATGGCAATGAAAAATCCACCAGCAAAACCTGCATTTAGAGGGGATTTTCATGGATTTTCCAGCCAACCATGTTGGATTACCAGAGGGTATCCAACTCTTGGTAGTCTTTGATTGATGTATCCAGCATGGAGCCCCGTTGCCAGCTGGACAACGCTCCCTTGCGTGCATTGATGCAGCAGTCTGTGGGTGATGTGATGACACCGGAGGACTCGATGCATTCCGTGGGAAGGCGAGGAAAGCTGTGCTGGGGAACCAGGACCTCCAAATCTGTTCAACAACCGGCCAGGGATGACTCCTTGATTTTTTCCCAGTCTTGAGAGGGAGATACTGTATGACTTGAAATTTGGATCCACGTGGATTGCCACTGCAGGACGAAGCGATTCTGCTCCTGCTGGCTGAAGAAGCCGCGGCTCGAGCGGCGGTTTCTTGGCACCATGTTGGGCGTAAAGAATGGGATTTTTTCATGGTGATCTAGTAGGGATTTCAGGGGAGGAATTTCATAGGGACTTAGGGGGTCTTAGAGGGATTTAATGGTGATTTACTGGGATTTTTGGTGATCTAATGGATTTAACCAACACAACTATTAATTCAGATGGGATCACACTGCTATTGATCTATTTCATTGATGGCAATTCAGTGAGAATTTAATGGCGATCTAATGGATTGAACTAATGTTTAACACTGTTTAACTAAGATCACCGTTAATTAATGGAAATGTAGTTAAAATATGTTAAAATGATGATCTAGTGGATTTAACCCATGGTGATAAAATGCATTTTACCATGATTTAAGATGTATATAAGTATATAACTACTAGATGATTAATTATTGGATCTAAGTACTAGTGGATTCAATGGATAACTACTCATGATTAAGTTATTTAGTTGTGATTTACTGAGGAATTTAATGGTGATTATTGGGCAAAACATGGGAATACTGCTGAATTATGTTTTTGTTTATTTGATGAATGGGACCTTCGGGACGGGTCAATGCCAGCAGAATATCAGTCAGGGTTTTCACGATACCCATATATACATTGCCTATAAGACTTATTTGTAGTGATAAATCCCAAGTCTATTACACGTATTCTTGGTAGAACGGATCTGTGTGTCATGTGTGTTGTTCTTTGTAAGTATAGAATTTGATGTAGATATATAGAAATATTATATGTAGAAATGAATATGGAGGCATAGTGGAAACTGTGGGTATGGCGACTGTGAGCTATGTCGAGATGACACAAATCATGCAATACTTCTGAAATGCACTTCACTGCAGTGTTTATGGTCCCTGAAACGCCTTGTTTCCTCCATGATATGCTGCATGAATTTCATTCTTTCCAGGAGCACGGCTGACATTACAAGCACTTTTATGCAATGTCAATGTTTGTACGTAGAAAGTTCATGTATCATTATAGATCGATCAATGGAAGCCCCTCTGAAACGACACTGCAGCCCATGCCATGACCCTCCCTAGGCCTCTCGACCCTTGGCTGCTCATGTGGTGAACCTCACAAAGCGCGATTGACTGGGACAGGGGAGGTGGCAGCTAGGGACATTCTGAAGAATCTTCATTGACGCAATCTTAGCAAGCCATAGCAAATCTTTATTTACTACATGGATGTGTTTTCACAGCCAATGGTTCCGGCTGTGAGTTTTCAGCACCAGGGCCAGATCTTGAGTTATTTTCATGGTTGGCTTTTGGGGTTGCCATTCTTGATGATTCCTTCTTCCTAGCGGTTCGCTGGATTTGATAGACATACTTGAAGTTTTGTACACTCAACACCAAGTTTCGCTGTATTTTTCAACTGGTGCCGGAGGGACTTCCCCACACTGGACACTGTTCTGAATGGCTCAGATGGAATAGGCAGAACAAATTTCTGGCAGATGAAAAGAACTTCTGCAACCCAGAGATGCATTCCCAGTGCAAATCAGCTTCCAGCAAATTTCAGAGTTGCTCCACATTGACTCTCTTCCAAAAGACCCATCCAGGCAAGCTCGCATTCGTCAAGACGACGTGAAGGCCTGCTGGAGAACTTCATGGGACCATCCCTAGTTGGGGACTTCCAGGTCTGCTGCGATTCAACCAATGAACGCAAAGCGAATTACTATATAGGTTTATATAAAATGTATATATTCAAATCATTATCTTGCAGGAGGGATCAGAGATGATAACATCCCGGTTGAAGAAACATCACAACCAGCACAAAATGAAGTACTTTCACTTTCAGAGCGATTTTACTGTCAACCATACTAGCAGTAGAGTCCACGCTCAAGGGGCTGAAGTCGACATCTTGCAGGAGAGGAGAAGGAGGGTAGCCCTGCTGAGAAGATGGGTAGAGGCAGCTGCAGCCTGTGAAGTCCGTGGAGAAACAGGTCAACTTGTGGATTGGTTTGTCCACTACACCATGCCATTTTTGGGTACAAGAAATGGCTTGACCCCTACCGTAGATGTCCATGTGTTCTTCCCGCCCAAACACCGGAATCGTAGCTTTCCTGTCCCAACAAAATGCTCAGGTCACCTGATCAAAGGAGGTTGGTATAATTGGATCAGCATTTGGTGCATGAAGGGCTAGAGACAGTCTACAAATATTGAACCAGTTGGGAAGTATTCTAAAAGCAACACCACATACATCCAAATACCTGGGAGACAAGTATCTCCCAGCTGGATGACCATGTGAAGTACTTCTGAAAAGATCAAAGGGGAAAACTGCTATGATTACAAGATATTAATTACAAGGTTTATATTCCACTTGAAGGTGGAGTTGCAACTTCGGACCTCCCAAAGCCAGGCCACATGGGAAGAGGGTAGCGACATTGAAGGCTTGGTCGCGAAGCATGCTGAGGTTCCGGCCTTAGGCCTTGGGAAGTGTTGAATCCTATGGCAGGAACATCTTTGGAGGTTTCCTATGGGGGGACCCCCAAATCAGCCATTTTAATAGGATTTTAATAGGATTTTCCGTTATAAACCATCCGTCTCAGGCAAAATGGTATCAATGTTGGTTTGTACCATTGCCGGTGAAGAGACTATATTCAAAAATCCAAGCGTTTTTCTCCAAACGGACAATCATCGAACCTACTGCCTCAACCTCTGAAAACAGGTTAGTACATACCTACCCAACCGATCCCAAACGACAGGTGACTTCTTCATAGGTGGCACAAGTGCAAAACCATCTCCGTCAATCATAATCACGCCAGGGGTGTTTATGTTGGGTTTGTCCAAGAATGGGTCTCATTATCTTGTGTTTCATCAATTGCAGCCCATCCCCCATTTTGGAGAAACAATCCACATCACCCCATTGGTTATACCAATCATTATATTGCATCCATTTACATCCCACTGTATCCCCAGTATGGTTGGTTTTATATTATATAACCCATCTTTGGATAAACCCACTAGGGGAAGCAATTTTACTGCCACGAGCCCGTGGAACGAATCCAGATTCGATCCACAGGAGCTTGCGGATGCTCTTGAGCTCAAGCCTCTGGAGAGGACACCTCGGAAAGATATGGCAGGGGTGAGCTTCCCCGATGTTTTTCGGAAACATGCGGAAACTTCCTCTTGTGTTAATTCACCATGTTTCACTGTTCTGTTTGATTGTACAAAAAAAGGTTGGACAATCCATTGTTTTTCGTCTAATTTTTGGACACTCCTTCCAAAACAACATCCATCCCAAATTGGTAGCTTTTGGATAACCCATCATAATCCATCCAAACCCATCCCCAAGGAATCATCCAACCATCCAAAATCTCTTGGGGAACGCTACATTTCCCGGTGATTTCAGAGGGCTCGGGAAGGAAGCGGCTGCTGGCAGCCATCGAAGAAGGCGTGTCTCAGGAGGCCGCAGATGTCAATCCATGAGTTTCCCTGGGAAAATGATTTACACACCTGGGAGGTAGAACTTACAGCCATGAAATTTGGCTTCTTCCTCGATCAGAGGATTTAGAGCACTTTTTTTTAGATATGGCATCGCGAGGCTTGAAAACCAAGATGAAAACGCAAGAGGGGGTTGATACAATCATTTCCATCCAAATCCACTTTTTGAGGTTCAATTGCAGTTTTAAGAAGGGTGTTCTTCACTCAAAACAATTCAATGGTACAAACATACGGAGCAAGCAGGGCTGAAGAGCGAATTTGCAGGCAACTGCAGATTTCTGTCTTTGTTGATGGCGGACTTGTGTGCGCCCTCGCTGACGGCCGCAGGTGCCGACTGAGACTGAAGAGTCCCTCTTGGCAGAGGTGCTATCGTTGTCCGACAAGCGAAGGGATGGAGGTGAATGGTACCTATCGATGAACGTCACAGCATGTACTGGCATCCCTCCTTGATCAGGATCTATAGGTCAAATACTTGGGGGAAATAAACGCGCACTAATTCCAACTCACCAACATAATTCTCTCAGTACCCTAGACTAGTGGGGTGATTAGATCTACAGTACCATTTCTGATTTTTGTGACTGTGTAATACTATATAGGTTTCCTAAAATAGGAGTACCCCAAATCATCCATTGTAATCGGATTCTCCATTATAAATCATCCATTTGAGAGTACCCCCATTTGAGGAAACCTCCATATACCACTGATTTGGCGTTCTGTTCAGGATGCGCAGGTGCGCTATGAACACCTGCGTTCGCTGCTGCAGTCTCTCCGGAAGGACTTTTTGCGGTGAAGCTTTCGAGTGGAGCACCATCCCTTTTCAGGTGGGATGCACTAAGGCAGGGGATAGAAACACAACTTACGTAAAGCCCATAAGGCATGGGCGCCATTTTTCTGCGGATTGTCCGTGAGATTCAGAACATATTTGAGGCCTCAAGTCTTCAACTCCTATTCTCAGGAGCTGCCACCTGGCATGGATGTCACCAACGCAGAGGCTGAGGTTCGTGGGATATCGTGGGATTCAATACTTTGCGGATCGAACAAAAGAATTATGCAGTCATGCCACACATCCCTGTATCTGCATTTTTCTTAACTGATGAGCCACTGATGGGTCAAGACTTGGGCACCTGCATTTGGGACGGTCCTAGAAGGGATTAGATCCCCAAAATGACGAGACCATCATCCCCATTCAACCCCCACAGATCAGGTTGTCGAAGACTTTCACGACATGGTCAAATTTCTCTCTTTCTCATGTTTTCTCTATGTGGGTGTATCCACAACTTTGTGCCGGTACCCCATTTTGTTTGACCCACAGACCGACATACTTCCAAACACTGGTGGGCTGCAACAGGACATTGCGCTCTTCCTTGGCTATTTGCGTGCAAAGACAGGGGGGGCTGGGCAGTTGGCTGCGGACCACCAGGGATTTCTAAAGCTGCTACCAAGAGTCCAGACCTCGTGGGTTCAAAGGGATTCCTCATCATTCAATGGCTTCGATTTTTCTTGTCCAAGAGGCTTTGCCGACAGTTGAGTTCTTCTCTGCATAATCTCCTCTACATTCGTATGACGCCTGTCTCTTTTCTGGCTCAGAATCGTAGAGTCTTGGCTATTGTCAGGAGTCATGTGGTAGCTATCGGCTTCTAAATCAGAGACGGTCCGAAAGACGGGTATAGCGCATGGAGTTGAATCCTAATATTCTTGCAATGTCACTGTTCAGCAGTTTTTTCAAAATAGGTGTCAGCTGAAGTTATCCGATTCACTCTAGTCTTTGATCTAGCCCACTGGTCAGGAAAGTTTCTCATCAGAAGGTTCGAGGGCAAGATGTGAATAGCCCCTGGTTCGATTTGAAACATTCCATTTTCTACAAGTTGAAACCTTGACAGTCATCCACTACTCAAAGACACCTAGATTCAACCCTTTGGTGAACAAAGATGGTAATGTTGATCCAGCTATCAGATGGACAGTTGCTATTCTCAGCTTTGAATTACTTCAAACGCACAGCAACACTTCATACAGAGAAGAAGCAAACATAACGTTGCCAGGGTAGGAACGCCATGCTGCGTCGCGTGGAGTCTTGGACTCCGTGATCGGCTCCGCTCCGACCGCAGATCACGGCGGATGTGTCATGGCGGATGGGGCGTGGAGCGATGCAGACATGCAGCAAGCCATGAGGGAATCCATGGAGTCTGCCTCCGCGAGGTTTGGCACCCCCTTGAGTCCTCAGGCAGGGGAGGAGAGTGGCCAGAGATGACTGGTGAGTCGCAATAGTTGGGAGATATCACCTCTGAAATGGGGATGTAACATGATGTAATTTGCAATAAGCAACAACAGTAAAGGATGCAGCGGTGATAGAGATGGCATGAAATGGCAATGGCTCAAGAATCTATGAGAGGGAACAGCCAAGGATGATCTTCAATATATTGAGCAGACCATCTCGATGAGGTGGTTAGCCAATTGCTGGAGCTACTAAGATAATTTGCTTAAACGTGAATCATCTAAGAATCTAAGATGCTAGAAGAATCTTGGAATAAATTTTGATTACTCAGAGATAGTGGCTAAGAGATGTTCCTTGCTCCTTGCTAGGAATCCAGTATTCGGACTGCTGTTGAACTTATCCAGAACTTGCATCATATGACCGAAGGATGCAGCCTGTTCTGCCAACACCTGGTACTTTATCTTCAAATCATGCGCATCTCCAAACTCAGCAGCCAAATCCACATGGCATTTGTGTGTTCCACCCCCTACATGCATTTACGTGCATCATTTCACAAATGTCATGTTAAGCCTCTGGCAACTTTAACCAAGCACATTCCTTGGCCATGGGTATCCATGGGTCCTCGGTGGTCCCCTCGTCGGCCAGGTTTTGCGTGACATGAACATTTTCTTTGAATGTCAAGCACCTGGCTCTGATACCTGTGGTCTCAATGCCCTCAACAACCTCTGCCAACAGCACATGTTCTCGGTGGAGGACATGCAGCAAGCTGAGGCCCAACATGCGCAACTGACGCAGGGGGGCCACTTTGCCCAACGACCCTCCCTGGCAGAGGTCCCCAGTGGTTTCTTTGACGTGGAAGCATTGAAAATTGCTGCGTCGGTGAAAGATCTGGAGATTGTGGAAGTGGAACCGGTTCCAGACTACCGGAAGAGCCGCTGTTTCGAATTTGCGGAAGCTTCGCAAAACTTCGGTGATGGAGCATATTTACTGGGATTTTTAGTGTATGACCGACAGCCAGGGCAAATGCACTACTATGCCTTGTGCAGACAGCCGCGGATGCCAGGTGGATTTGTCTGAAAATTGGGTAACCCAAAAAAGCCTAGTTGCTTTAATACACCTCTTCCAAGTTTCTTTAGTGGCCATCATTTGAGGATGATGTTTTCCCAATTTTTGAGTGGCCATAGAATTTGCGAACACTTGGTAAATCCCATTGGACCTGGCGCCAGGTATGTGGGTGAAACTGGATTCCCAGTTGCCTCCTATGTCGGCAGAGCACCGCAATGCTTTGCTTCGGGAAAGTGAGCTGTGGGACATCTACACTGCCAGCAAGCCGTTGTTCCAATCATGGCTTGTTCGATGGTATCCAGTGGTTTGGAGAAACTCGACATGGAAAGTCACACTTTTTGCTTCGTTCCTCTGATATTTATTCACCTTAGTTACCTTAATTCGTGTTTCTTACTGACCAAAGTTGTTCGATTACCACAGTGGTGCTCTTGACAAAAAAGTGACCCTGAGACTACGCAGGAAAGGGCGCAGTGCGGCAGGTTTGCAAAACGCTGGAAAGTCGCAAGCACAAAATCTCCGGCAACCGGTGTACAAGCGTGTTGCAGGAGCCCTTAAAAGGGTGAGGGCTCCAGGTAATGGAGCAGTGAGTGAAACAGAGGTCTCAACCATAGAAGTGTTGATATGGGACTCAGGTTTGGCATGGGTGAAATCGTAGAGGGATTTCCGGACTCTGTGACTTGCTCTTAACTGCAAAAGATGCTGCTGGATTCTGTTGACTTTCCAAAACATGACGAAAAACTGTAGATTCTAGCAGATATTAGCTTGGCATTTTATGTCATTTGTAAATCATGGGTGGAAAAAGATTCAACTCATTTACAAAAGAGCGCTATGGTTCTGACATAGCCTGAGTCAAGTCTGCTTTAACTCATGGCTAAGAGATGCTAAGAGGATAGTTTTCCACCGTCTGATTGTGTCCATTGTGTCCGCCTTTGAGCTTCCCTTTGCCTTCCAGAAGTTTCGGCTTTACGTCCTTAATTCAAGTTGACCTTGCCCGGCCAGGAATTGAGTGGCAATGAAACGTTTCCCACTATTGCAAGGAAATTGATCAAGTAGTTGCATTCTACTTGAAGATTGCCACCTCCAACAGCCATTTTGCCTGGTATTCTTGCAACTCTCCAAAAAGCGGGACATTACTCAGATTTAATCTCATCTATATTACATGTTGTATCATTTTATTACAACATATTACAACTTTTTTCTGGTCTTTTGTATCTTTTTTGCCAGTGGCATCAGTGTTTTTCTTCGCCAGGAGAGTGGCTGGTTGGTTTCGGGCGCAGTGTACCAACTCTTGGAGAAACTTCCTTTGTTGACCCTGCGTCCCTTGGATCGGAGCAGCCATCGAAGGTCCAAGATGTGGATTCTGGAAACTTTGAAACACCAAATAATTTGCAGTTATGAAGCTTCAAAATTGAGGATATGGTGAAGACAAAATGACGCCTAATTAAGTACATATTTATATAAAGATATTATCTATATATATATAATATATAATTTATATATGTATAATATATATATATAATATTTATGATATTTAACAATATTTATAGATATAAAATAATATATATATATATATACATATACCTACGTATACATCATAATTATAATTAGATATCCCTGGAGGATTTTTGGTTGATGGTTAGAAGCTATAGCCACCAAGCACGGGGATGTTGGCCAACAAACATATGAAACATGGGGGTTCAACCTCCAAGAATACGCCCACAACAATCTATGGAAAGAAGAAATGATGGGTGATTGATAGCCACGTAGGGCTATGCTAAGTGGTTTAATGTCTATTGGAGATTATTAATTCTTATCCACACACCGGGAATTTTGCTCTTAACTAGTACCTGTGGGGATGACGTAAGGTGACCTTTGCCCTCTTTGCAGCCCGGTTGTCCAAATCAATCCAGTTTTGGAATGTTTTGGGTATTTGCAAAAAGGTTCCTCAAAAAGATAAAAGAAAGAGCAGTCCGTGATTCCCCACTCTTTTCACGGTGTTTTACTATTCCATCTTCTTTTGGCATAGTGATGTTCCGTGATTTTCAATGTTTCCTGAAGTTTGATCGGGAAATGTTGTTTGCATCTCTTTGTGGTTGACAAATCGGGGGGGTGGGGCAGCTTTCAACTCAGTTTTTAGATGATCTTGCAAACACAAATTTTCATCAGAATTTCTGGGGGTTCCTGAATATTAATGTGCATTTTCCAGGACTTCTTGAAACATAATCATGGACATTTCAAGTGTGGTGCGTCGCGTGATTTCCAGCAGGTCAGCTTCTGGTGAAGTTTGCGCGTCCGTCGGAGGTGGAGATGCAGGGCTTGTTGGATGCTGGGCTCTTGGTGGGTTGGAGCAACTAGAACTAAATCTGGATAGCCATCAAAAGTTGGGATTCGTTCATCAAAGATGTGGAAAGAATCAAACTTCGGGATTCAGCAACAACCAGAGATTTTTTGGGGCAAAATTTGGGATTTACCAACAAAACTGTCAGCTGGAGATTGGGCCAGCAGAAATGGTCAAAATTGAGATTTAGCAAGGCAGATATTGGATTCAATGATCAACAATGTGGGTTTAACTAGTAAACATGCGGGTTTAAACAGCAAACATACACAAATTGGGATTCAACCAGCAAATGTGGAATTGTACCAGCAAAATTATGGCTTTAACCAACACACATGGTGATTAAACCATCAACAATTTGGGATTTAACCTGTTCAGGATCAATAGATCGTTGCTGCCCAGGAAGCGTCGGGATGGGATCTTTCTCGTGCTCAGCCAGCCACTCAACCGCAGATGTAAAACTTCTAAAAAGCCGGGGTCCTTAAATCTCCCAATGTTTCCATATGTTTCCCAAATTTAACAAAACTTCAAACGGTGGTGGAAGAGTAGTTGAGCCCCAAAAATACTGATAAATGCTTACTTATAGGCAGGACATATTGCAGAAACTCTATAGAGAATCAAAAAGGGCTTAGATTTGGCCCAGAGATCTTTTCCCCGTTCGAAACATTGGTGTCCTTTATACTGACAAAAGACGGTCAACCCCTTTGGTTCGTGGTAAGTGATGGGTGATTCACATTGTGTCCGCCCCAAACTGACTTTCCCATTGGACATGGCTGGAAACTTGAGGCCATTGATCGTGTCTTGAAGCAACGGATCACTCTAGCGAAAGAAGTGGATGCCCATAGCTCGTCGACCTTAGAAGCTCTGAGTTTATGTGACTGGGAGCCCCGGGCTGCAGCTGCCTTGCTGGCATTGAAATTGCATTTGGGTGCCCTGGATGGAGGGATGAAGCGACAGGTGGCGCGAAGAGATGATGTTTCCCACATCTTTCCATCATTCTGCCACTGTGTTTCACTATGTTTTCAGGATTTGCCACAAGTTTTCTCCATGTTTTCCACACTTTTCACCATGTTTTTTCGTCATTGTTCCCAAGCCTTTCACGATTTTCACCACGTTTCCCCCACTTTCGCCGGCGACCGCCCCGGTGCTTCTCCCGGGGTCTCAGGTGCCGCGGCGCCGCTGCCGGAGCTGCAGCAGGCGCTGGAGCTGAGCGGCGGCGACGCGGACCGCGCCGAGGCGGTGGTGCAGCTCAAAGCGGAGCTGGGCGCCTCTGCGCCAGTCTGGTGGAGGTTGGGGGTACCCTCTGGTAAACTGTTACATTTTGCGATGGAAAATCACCATGCTATTCATGGGAAAATCCACTATTTCTATGAGCCATTTTCAATAGCTATGTCAAACTACCAGAGGGCAATCTGGCCAGCTTTCGTCTAGTGCTGATTACAGTTACAGTCGATAGTATGCTTACAATAGTATGATAGTAACAGGACTAATATATATATATATATATTATCTAATTATATAATAGTTATGACTATCATATTAGTTCATATAAGATTCACCAAGCATCTATCCGGTCGTTTAGGATAGTTATATGCAATATTATGCAATAATAATAAACTAGGCAATATTATGCAATAACAATCAAAGGATCGAAAAAAAATACTTATCCAACGTGTGATAAACGGATTCACCAACTATAGTTATGATATGTTATGATATATCTATCATGATATGTTATGATATATCTATCATGATATGGACAGAAAAATGTATATTAGAAATAAGTTGAATGTGTGATCATCTTGTTTTTCCAGGATTTCCGCATATGTTACAAGCACACTGACAATGTGCGTGGGCTGTGGTTCAGACGGCCGTTTGTACTTGTTTCCCTGAAAAGAGATCAAGAAGTCCTTGATCCTCTCTGAACATTTTCCTTTGCAATTTTTGGCAGTGCAGCATTTCAAACTTTGCCTTGCACAGATGCCTCGTGGGACCAAGGAAATATGGAACATGCTGCCAAACTTCTGCAACAAACTCAGACCTGGTCAGTACAAAGCGCTAAAAAGGCGGGATATGGCTGATGCAGCAAGGGGGCATGGCAATTGCTGGTCTTTACATTAGAGCAACTTGATTTTCCCGCATCACTAGCCATGTGCATTTTGTTAGTGCTTTGAGACAGTGATAGTACATGACAGCGGGTTGAAATAGTTTGGAACTTCATGTCACTTTTTTGTCCGGAAAAATATCAGCAGTATATATATATATATATTATATATACACACACACTAATAATCTTCTACTGTTCTCAAGATTTGAATGTACCTCCCGATCATTTCCATCCCCCAAAAGTCATCCCATCCCATCCCTCAGTGCGGTTCACCGCAGGTCCTGGAGGTTCGACGTCGCTTCCCGCGGTGCTCCGTGGCGGTGGCCCTAGAGGTGCTGAGGCGCAACGACGAGGATCCGCACGCGGCCTGCGAGATGCTCGAGGAGTTCCGGCAGCGCATCCGGCGCAGCGTCAGCGCCGAGTGGGATCACTTCCTGCACCAGGGAGAGGTGGGGATGATGGGGTCTGGGGTCTGGGGATGGAACTATGGGATTCTTAAACCTATAAGGTTGGGAGATGGGGGCCCCTAGAACCTGTAGTTGCCGGTATGTATCCACTTAGAACTGGAAGTCAACCCCCAGAGATGGGGGATGGGGTTGGGGGGTTAAGGATATGGGGGAGTGGGAAAAAAACCAGGAATGCAAGGAGATGATCATGAATATTAATCATTGCAGTCATTGGATTGAATTAGGGCCTATACTTATGGGATTCAACTGGAGTATGAGGCCTCTGCATGTTTCCGGTGACTTTTTTCCCGCCAACCTATAGGAGCCCCTATTCTTTACTGGCAAAAAATATGGAGTTTCCACTGTAGATTTTCCGAATGGGAAACCCCAGCTGCCACTGTCCAGGAAGTCTTTGTGGCTGAAAGCGCGCTGGACACCTGCGACTGGGATCCGCGGCGGGCCTTTCTCTTCGCGCGGGATTTGGCGATCGCGGTGAAGAAAACCAGGCACTTGGCAAGCCAGGCGGCATCGCATCCGAGCTTCTCAAATCAACGCTTCCCAATTGATGCTGTGACTTTGGCTGGGAAACCAGATCTGTTCAGTTTTGAAACATGTTCGCCCCCACCCGGACGTTCGACCACACCCAACATGGTAGTAACATCAACTTATCTCAATAGGGGTATAAAATCCACCACCCTCTCTGGCAAATATGTGGATTGGGGTAGTAATATCAACTTATCTTAATAGGGGATAACAATCCGCCACCCCCTCTGGCAAATATGTGGATTGGGGTAGTAACATCAGCTTATATATATTCATAAGGGATAAAAATCCGCCACCCCCTCTGGCAAATATGTGGATTGGGGTAGTAATATCAACTTATCTCAATAGGGGATAACAATCCGCCACCCCCTCTGGCAAATATGTGGATTGGAGTAGTAACATCAACTTATCTTCAGATGCAGTCAAACGTCAGGGTTGCAGCGAACATGTTTTGTTTTGGCTTTCACAAAACGCGAGATGTTTGCTTTGAGACTTTTTGGTTTTTCAATTTTCAATCCACCCAAAATGAGAGGATGTTCCACCATGACATTTTGATGTAGGGTAGGTGGTACCCTTTTTTTGAGGGTCGCGAAGTATCTACTGATTGCCTAGGTGGTTGCTGCGCTTACCGTCGCGAAGTTGCAGCCGAAAGTGGCCTTGGCAGTGCTCTTTGGGGAGCCACCCAACTGGCCGACAGCGCAGAACACTGCGGGATATGCTGCTCCCGAAGCAGAAGAAGACTCTACGTGCTGCATAGTTTAAAAGGGCCGGGCTATGTTGTGGGCAATGGGTCGAAGATGGGGTATACCCCTAAGTGAAAAGGCCATTTTAAGGACAATCCATTGGAATTGAAATGCTTCAACTTTTGCCATTTGCTTTGAACCAAAGCATCGGGGCTAAAGGGCTCTGGATGTCTTCAACTGCATCCCAACAGCAGTCGCAGGAGCAAAGAAGCTTTGAGCTCACAGTGAGAGCAGCAACTCCGAGGATCCATGACCACCGCCCACTGAAGGTCTCATCAGCAAGATAGAACAATCATGAACAATCAAACACACAGTGAAACATATGTAGACCAGAGTGTTTCCGCAAGCCCGCTACCGATTTCCTCCTTTCCTGGAGGTTGCTTTTCCGAAAACCGTGCTGCAAGCGGAAAAAGAATGAAATTCGCATGACTGAGCGTAGTGGCGTAGTCAAATACCGAATCCCAAAGCCTTAAGAAATCGTTGTCACCTACGACTTTTTTTTTTAAATAGGGGATAACAGAGGTTGAAATGAGTGGACCATAATATTGATGCATATTGATGCGCGAGTTTTCGTGTATCACTTTTCATGTTGTAGCTGGGTTGGGGGTTCCTTGCTGCTTCTCAAGTGACGTGGATCCCAGTCATTTCCCAAGATACAAGTCGTCCTAGCTAGGGGAATGTGGAAACTTCCACTGGTTCTCCAGGGGAACCAATAGACACAGTGCTTGGGGGTGCAGTTCCAGTTCTAATTGGATATATCACCATAGTTATAGGAAGTTATAGGGGTACCATGCAAACTTCTAAGGGGTAATTACCATGGGTATCTAGTTATCTATTAATATCTATGAATAACCCCAAGCGCAACCCCAAGTACCACAGCTTCGTTGAACGGATGAACTGCTCATAGAGATGTGGCTGCCGTGGCCTTGTTGGCTCCAGTCACTCGGCACACTGATCGATTCTTCGATGATTTTCGCCTCAAGATGTTCTGGTCTCAGAGGCACCGCTAGGGCACCGCTAGGAGTGTGCCCAAAGCAATTCAACTGGGCGGGACTACAAAAACTGCCACCCATCACAAAACGACGGACCATCCTGGCTGCCATCTACAGCTCATGTTATTCCATAGACAGGGGCCCTATGGAAACCTGCCATTATCATATACTTGCTAAGGCTAGCTTGGAAGCGAGCATTGTTGGGAGCGCAGCTGGAAACTTAGCAAGAAAAAGCCGGCGAGCTTGTCCGCAAGTTTCGTACTGTTGGGGTGCATCCCAATTACGAAGTGATGTATGTGGGCAATAACCGTTCTAGAACCCAGCCGTATGTGGGAGTAATGTTCGGGAAACAATAGTTAACCATCCCCACATTTACGATCAATGGGTGGTTAAACCATCAAAATATGGGTGGTTTACCTAACATTACTTTTTGTGGCCACTTCCGTGGTTCACCCTTCACCAGCTTTCCTTGCGAGGCGACACTTTGCGACTCTTGTGCCTTCTTCTGGAGCTCGCTGTGAGGCAAGGAATGCTGGCTGAGAAATGTGGTAAAGCGAATCTTCAAACCCAATAACACGCATCAACAGACACAACACTGCAATGCTCAAGACCTAGCTTGCATAAAGCTAGGCCTCCACACCAGTGCTGCAGTCATGAATGGGAGAGCCTATCAATTTTGAGAGTTTGCTTACCCGAAGGACCTGCCCAGCTTCGCAGAAAATCTTTGTTCCCCAGAATTTTCCTAGGAAATTTTGCAGAGCCTTTTTCCAAGAAAAAGTATGACCTGAGATTGCAAGGTAATTTGACAGCCGTACAAAAGCACTATGAATGTATACGGTGACCAGTCAAGAAAAGGTTTTGCCTCCCATGTCACCATGTGATGGCACCATTCGTGGATTAGAAACCAGCTGGCGTCAGGGCATTGGTGCTCCTTTGCTCAATGAGGCAAGAGGGAATGGGAAAAGCATCTGTCATCCTGGAAAACACCTGTGCATCTGCAGCCATCTGATCATCGTAATGCAGGGATGGTAGATCAGACAGGAGGGTCAGACAGGAACCCCCAGGGACATAATAACTGATCAGCGACTTCAAAGACGTTGTGCCTAGAAAGGCTACAGTAATAGGAATAGGACAGGCAAATGATCTCAGTCGATTTCGGTATTTTTGGGTCCCAAAAGTCCCTGGTGGACGGCTGGCATTCACTTTGGAGGTACAGAGACGGGTCCTGAGTCTCCATATGCAGCAGATGCCCGAGCAAGGGACCCAGAAATGATGGCGTTGTGATCCACCAAATATGTGGAAACGTTGCGTCCGTGGAGTCTGTGATTCAGACTCAGGTATACCCCATTGTAGACCTCATTCTTGTTTTCGAGTCGTATGAGAGTTTACCAAATGAATTTCTGATGGATCGCATGCAGCCACGTATATGTCTCATTCGAAACCCCGATTGAAGCACGCGCGGAAATACAATCACTGCCAGCTACAGATGTTCTGGGTCTGATGCTTCCTTTCCCTGCTTCCTTCTTGTAGTTGAAAAGGACAATGGGTTTTCTGCATCATGTATAGCTGAATCAGCTTTGAAGTATCCAAGAATTTCCACGAGACATGCTCAAACAGGGGAATTTGCATTGCCACGTTTGATGACTGGAGGGTAAACCCACACGTCCAAGGCCGAAGTGGGCGCCGCTGATAGAAACAGGACTGAAATCCGACATTTCTCAAGCCTGGATGTACACCTGGTGATTTTCATGCATAAAAAAGAGATGAGCAAGGGCAACAAGATGTAATATATAAGAAGTATACGTCATGTTTTCCAGATGTTTTCTGATTCATGTATCATTTTGGGGGCTGTTCCCCCATGATTCGATCCCATCATTGAATCAACTGGGGGTTCCAGGGGTTGACATCAGGCAGCACTGAGGAGTTGGATTGTCAGTGGCCTCAGCCCCAAACCATAGGAAAACCATGGGAAAACCGTAGGAAAATGGGGAATTCACCAAGAAAAATGGGGATTTCATGGGATTTATAGCTGTGACAAAGGTGTATCTCAGACCACTTGAGGGTTTGGACCTTTTCCATGCAAGTTTCATGTGTTGACCAGTCCACAAGAGGGTCTCAAGTAGTTGGCTAGATTGCCATTTTTACAACAGAAACACTGAAGATTCCCATGAAAAACTTGCGGGGCCTTCCAGGTAACCGGGATTTAAAACCTAGTGAAATCCAGATGTCGAAGATGGAGATCTCCTGACCAGAGTGAGCGTCCTTGCTGGCCGGGAATGTCTCTGCGTTCAACTTGGTATGAAACTCGCGGGCTTTTCTTTCTTCCAGGATTGGGAAATAGAATCACCAGCCAACAACAAGACAAGGTGTTTTGATTTTTTCAAGGGTATCTAGGACTAGCCACGATATCTGTAGAATGATGCATTTACATGATGAATTATCAGATGATTCCAGATATATAATGACCAGACAGACCAGACATACATTTAACAATCTCACACCTCTACATTTTAAAATTATTACATCAACATTTCAGCAAGACACTGCAGGGCTGTCGCTGAGGCGCCAACCGATCACCTATGGCCCGAATTCCAAAACCCGCGAATCGAGGGTCCAGATCCCGCGGATTGGACTCACTGGCATGGCCTTGGGGCTGGGAGAAATGGTGCTGGAAATTGCTTGGGGCATCAAACCAACCGATTTTTGGCATATTAATTTATTTATTATGGAACTACATAAATATAATATATATATATATGGCATACATAAATGAAGGATGATGATATGATGATATATAGTGATGGAACTAGTTGCTGGAAGTGGTTTGATACTAGATGGGATTGAACCACCAAGGATGGGGGTATAAAACCAACCAATGGGGATGTACAGGGATGCACACAATGTGATAAGCACCTCCCAAAGGCGACCCCCCCAAAATAGGGGTCTATTGGGTGCTTGTTTTTTATCATTTATCAGCAACAACCACAACCACGGGGCCGAATTGGAAGCATCTACTGTTTCATAGAACTGGACATGTTGAATCCTCTTAATGGCAAACTTGGATGAAGAGACTGGGTCAATGAGAACGACAACCATGGGTTAATTTCTTAGATGTGTTGAAGGTGATTTGTATTTTTCCATTGGTTGATCCAGCACTTGGGGAATCTACTGGTAATATGTGTCATCTTGTGGATCCCTTAAGCAAATCCAAGATTTTGAGACTTCAGGGGCATACTATGGGGTTGATATAGACCTGGCTTTCATTGGGGAGTGGGTTCGTTCGAACATAGCACATGGCCGATGAAACCGCCGGGGGGGCTTCACCCGGCAGTACTTAGACCTTGAAGCGAGGTGTAGAATGGTAGTTTCAATGGACCTTGAAACTATAGGTACAGGAATAGAACTTTTATTGGATGGTGATTTCCTGGTGATTTCCCGTGAAACTGGTGGGTAATGTAAATTGATGTAAATTGGCCATGCACTGGACCATTGCTTCAGATTCAGTCGATAGAGTGAGGTATCTAACCCAGGCTCTTTTGAAAGTGATATCATCAACAAGAGTGGTCAGAGCCCCTTGGAAGATCTTTTTTCCAACCTCTTGCAGTGTATTTTTCTTGGAAACATCCATAAACATCCCTTTTTCGCCCCTATGAAGATGATCAATATTGACATGGGCCCCTTGGTAGAACCTCCAGCAAGAACAATTTCGCAGGGGGATCTATCTGCCTGCCACTTGCCAGATGATGCGGAAATTGAGGAAGAGGGCCCGCACAGGAAATTAGTGGGTTTCATGGCCATGGCAGACCAGCGCCTGTAAATAGCGATGTCCCAGAGTGGGGCGAGGCTTGAACGTTCTTGTGTGTTTCACCCCAGCAGGAAGTGGAATAGTTTGAACCAGCTGCAAAGGTACTGCGCCCCGGTTGCCAGTGATTCCAGTGTTTGGCATCGATTGATCTCCCCATTCCTGCTTGACAGGGGGTTCTGACTTTCTAGTGCAGATGCAAGTACTAAGTACGACTGTTTCCTTGAGAGAATGCCAAACTCTTTTGCGATGATTGCCAGTAGTTGCCGTTGAGTCCATCAGGATGTCAGTGCTGGCAGTGGAGTGCCAGTCCCAGCCCCCACCTGTGTGGACCTCTTTGAATGAAGATGTTTGATACACTGACAGAGATTGAGCCAGAATGAGCTCGCAAGGAAGATACCATTGTTGGCTTGTTCTAGCCCACAACTCCAGAGTATGGAAGGCTCAACCAGTGTATTTTCTGAACATGTTTAGTTGAGTAGTGTCAACTGAAAATCGACCATGCCACAACGACATTTCTGCTACAGCCGCAGGTGGCTCTGGTTCCTGTTCCATTTGACAACTCTTCATGGCTCAGCTTAAAGGGGATCAACTGAGTGGGTGATGCACAAGCCCAAATTTCTGAAGGCTGGGACATGCTGGAGAGATGGGTGGGGCTGAAGATATTGAGGGAGTTGGGTTGACTAGTGGCATGAAGATTTGTGATGCCAAGCACCTCTCAGCAGCCCGAAATTGCAGTGTTGGAGTTGGGCTTCTATCTGTAACTGGTTCGGGGGCGCCTGCAACATGGGCATGTCCAGACCTCCAGGAAGATCTTCGGGATTTCCCAAGAACAATCGCTGCAGGTCTTGGTAGCCATGGCCTTCCTATCCTTTGGACCAGCCGTGTCTTGGCCTCAGGGCCACCAGAAGTGGGCATCGATCATTGATCGGCTTGATGCTGAGGCGTCGGCTGGGCGCTGCATCTTTGCCACAGGCGCGTGCTGAGGGTCATTATATGAAGGTTTCCTAGAATTAGGGGTACCCCGAATCATCTATTTAAAGAGGAGTTTCCGTTATTATAATTATAAATTATAAACCATCCAGTTTGGGGTACTCCCATTTTTAAGGAACTCCCCATATTTATATATCATATATCATCATATATCCCGCATTTTTGGACACACCCATCATATATTTTGGTTGACCTTCTACGTGAATTCCTCGCGAGGTGGGTCGATGCTTCACCCAGGTTGGAGCTGGGGGTGGCTTGAAGTGAGGGTCCCAACATCATACCCAGATGGAGGCTTCCTAAGTCATCGGGGTACCCAATCATACATCATACAAGTCGACCAAACTATAGTCTTGAAAACCATGGTTTTGTGATCCCCCGTTTTAAGAAAAAAACCGAATGGTGACTTGAAGTACTAAACCAACCCATTTTGGGGTGTGTATACCACCATTTTTGAGAAACTTCCGAACCATGGCACCACTATCGTCCATATATTGACGTGGTTCACCATGGGTCTTTGGGCATGGATCAGGAAGATATGGATCAAAATCATGTGGGTATGGATTTGAAGGATTTGAATAGGAAAAAGACGTTGGCTTTCTGGAAGATGAATGTAGATGATGTTTCTTAGTGGAAATCAAGATTTCAAATCATTTCTATGCACGTCTTGGTTCCATGTTAGTGTATCTTGGGGCATGGGTCCATGATACTGCACTCGTTCTTGATGGGTCCAGAAGCAGAAGTGAACATGTATAGCCGCTGGGAATATCAGCACCAAACCACCCATAATGTTGGTAAAACAATAATAAACTATCCTCAATTTCACCATAAATAGGTGGTATAATCCATTCCCAAATGGGTGGTTTATCGGTCCATGGCATTGTTTTACCCACGTGAAAGGGGTATGGGTCCGGGTCAGAATTGAAGACAGCCCAACCCACAGATTCTTGGGTATGCTCAGGATTCCACCATCACCTTTTTGGTTCCACCAATCATGAACTATACCAATGCATACCAACAAGACTAAGACTTGTTTCTGCATTCATGCGATTTTGGGGTTTTGAGTGCAATTGATAGTTTTTGTCAGTTTACTTTCAACATCTGTCAAATTCTTTCAACCTATTTTGTCTTAGTGAATGTACAATACTCACGTATTACTCAGGTCTGGCTGATTCTATCACAGGCTGCACCCTCACGATCGGCCTGGCCGCGGGGCGCGGTGCGGTGCTTCGCAAGCGGCCAAAAGGCACAGGGATGCGGTGCCAAGCTGCCTGGGATCCCAAAGCAAGGGCTTTTCGGCAGAGAAATAGATAGGTTTGGTATGGTTTGGTAGTTTGTCTAGATCCTTCGCTTTTTGGGACAAACCTATTTGGTTACATTCTGCCATTCTGTGCTTGTTGCCTTGGTCTATACCATTCTATACCCGCAATTAGTACCAGGGCTCTGAATTGACGCCAAATTCTGAAGCCTCTTCTGGGAGCGCGGGTCTGCCAGAGACATCTGCAATCATCGATGTTCATCGATTTTCTACCTTATTTTTTCATCCCCACTTAACATGGAATCATATCCACTAAAAAACATCTTCCACTGAACATGGAATGGTTGATTTTCTATGGTACATGGATTTCTGGATTTCGTCCCCACAAATGTGTGGATTTTCCATGGTACGTGATGGCTTCGTTTCCATGGTTTTTCTGCTTCTCGTCTCTACGCACAGGTGGCGGTGATCCAAGACCAACAGATCCCCAAAGAGGAGGCACGTCAAAAGTCCACAGCCACTGGGGTCTCAGGGTTGTTGGCTAAGCTTGGGTTCTAGGTAGGACCTAAGTACTGGTAGGGCTTATGGTAGATATATAAATATCAGGTTTAAATAGATTTTAGATGGTTTAAGTTGATTTATAGACCCCCTTAACTATAGTTCAATATATGATGATATGATATATCGAACTAGTTAAGTGGGTCTATAATGGTTTATAACTCAACTGAAACCTGGGGGGGCATGACCTTGTATTCCATTGAATGTTTGGTTTGGCTATCGGTCAAAACGTGTGAAGACGACAGACCCTATAGGACCTACAGGTGTTGTTGTTTTTTTTCCACTGGCCATCCGATTTTTGCGGCTCTTTAACACATTGGGTAAGACTGAATGGAAACGCCTTCAGGGTGGACCCATGCAATTTTTGATTTTGAGGCACTGTATCCGCCAGTTCTGGCGAATGATGAACCATGCCCCTGGCGAAGACAAACACAAAACCCTCAAAACGACTGCAGGATGAACGTGAAGCCAGGAGATCTTTTGTGACACCCAACTAACAAAAGCGAGAAAAAGGAGTGTGCTGGGGGTTTTGTTCCAGGTTCATGATATCCAATGGTCTCCAGACACAGTTGAGTCAAGCAGCTTGGTGTGTGCAATTTCCGGGTGCAATCAGCGGACCTCGGGCAGGCTTTGACCGCCCTCACGAAGAAAGGTTTTGACGTCTCCTGGTCGTCCGGGAGCTCAGCGAACATCATCAACTTCTAGGATCAGATTCCCCATTCGGGGCCCCCTGAAGTTAGGAATGTTAGGACTCAATGTATGAATTGTGGAAAATCTACAGGAAACTATCTTTTCTACTCGAAATGCGCGGGTTTCCTACAGAATGTATCAAAATGTACCTTTCAACCAGTTCTAGATAAGTCTAGTAATGATCAACAACACCAGCCCTCTCCGCCAGTTGTGCAAGGCTAAGATACGAAACGACATTAATTGACAGATCCAGACAATCTAAGCTTCGTTGAATGCTGAAAGCTTAGAAGTTTAAAGGGAGTCAATCTTGATTCACACATATTTAAACCTTCTTTCCTGTGGAGAATGGAGAACGCATTCTCCCAGGTTGACCGAGCCATCAGACGCCTGGGCCATCGTCACGGCCTGCTGTGCTTGTTTGGTCAACGGCAACTGCTGGTTGCCTTGGTTTCCAAGCTGTTCAATCCGTTTGTGTGGGATTTCAAGTGACTCCAGTGACTGATTTGGAGTTTGAATGCCTGACAAAGCTAAAGGTATTCGTAGTTTTACCAAACATCAGAGATTTTGGATGCACGTAATTTGACAAATCCATCAAATACATTCAAATGCACAAACATTCTCCAGCAGCCCAAAAGCCAGCCAAGAAGGGCAGAGTGGCGGTAAAGCACATTTGTGTTTTATTCGGCAACCTGCCATGGTCCGCAGTGTTTTTCTGGATTGATGAAATGGGCCCAATTGGATGCCATGATATTTGCATCAAACATGAGGGTTCTGAGGTGAATATTCCCAGCCGATCACCAAGCCTTGCACGCCGCTCCAAAAGCACTTGTGGATTGAGCCACAACAGACACCAAGATCTCCAGCCCTGTTTGCAGAGCAGTTGCCATGTTGAATCTCTTGAATTATCAGCCATCAAGACCGGAAAACATCAGCAGTTCAGCTTCACCTTGGTATTTTCGCCAGCGGCGATCCAACCAGCCAGTCCCTCAACTGAGCATCCCAAAACAACCGACTTCTGACCTTCCAAGTGAGACTTCGGCCACCGTGACTATCGGAAACATCGCGGGGCCTGGCATCCAAGGGCGTGGACTCACTGCGTGTAGTTGCAGGAAGCTGACTCTGTAGTGGACTTACTTTGTAAAGATAGACGCAGTTTGTCTTTGCCAGATTTTGGCAGTAAGATTCTGAAAGGTTCACGCCACCGGATGATCCCTGAATTTTCAACCCGTTCTATTTCCCAGTACATCACACAGTGGGAGAGGGATAATGATCCAGTTGCTAATCACCTTCTTTACATCCACCATCCATCTTCCATATTCTATCATTTTACATCATTTTCCATCATTTTCAATCCATCCGTCAATCCATCCATCTATCAATATTTCTTTGTGTACTCAGGTCATGTCGAACCTCCCGGCCGCTGTGCGGATGATGGCCGGCCGGCCCCAACAGCAACAGGGAGGTTCGGCACCCAAAAGGCCAGAAATGGGGATCTTTACTGGGGATACCCTGAGGCAATCAAACATGGCTCGGAACTCCGCTGGAAATGGCGGTTTTAGCGCAAAAAAATCATCTATTTGAAAAAGCCATGAGGGCTGTTCCATCTCGAGGTTTGATTACCAAATGTTTCATATAGTTCTGTTTTTGTTGGAAACAAATCATGAGAGACAATTGGATTTGGGGGTACCCTATTCTTGGACGAACCTACATCCACCGGAAATAAGCATGGCTCAAAATGATCGACCACGCGGCATTTTCCATGCTTGAATGGTTAGATACATAGAAAGGTCCAAAACACGACCAATGTGGGTCGATTGGTACCCGAATTCCGATCATGATCAGCTAAATGGGTACTAGTATGGGTCAGGAAACCCGGCATGTACCCTGTACTGTAGTTCTGGTATATCTGGATGTTTAACTTTTGGGGACCCTGAGTGAGAGACATCTCAACCAGGCACATACAGTAAACATGCGGATCATTTTTGAGTTTTGAAGACAGCACTTCCCCTATGCTGAATGCCAGTGGTTTGTATGATTAGATCACAATTGAATGCTTCTACAAACAAGTCAACTAGGCGAGGACTCTTAGTTTAAATGATGTATGTCATCACATTGCCTTCCTGTTGCGAAACTGGGCTATTGTTTTTCCTTCTCAAAATCTTGCTAGAGTGTTGAGGGTAGGTCGAACTTCGGACCCCGACTAAGATGAGGCTTGAACGTGCCATCCCGTCATCAGCTGGAGTTTGCCGTGATTGGATATGATATGTCCCAAACCGACTACGGCCAAATTCCCTGGATCCACTTTGAGATAATTCTGGAGGTCCGCAGGCTTCGACATATTATACACAATTTATAGATTCATGTCTTAGCACGAATAATGGGTATATATGTATGTCAAATGTGCTTCAAAATCCTGTCCCCCCAAAGTTGGATGGTTTAAACACTCAACTTAACCAACATTTTTAGTATCTCCAGATTTCCCTCCTAGCAGAAACAGCCACGATCGACGCAGACCTCGTTTGGAGATGCCCTTTGCCAACGCCGTCACCGCCCAGTCCTTTGCGGCCGCTGTGGCAGCGCCACTTGGTCTCCTTGGGGCTTTCTCAGATCGATGGGAGGGTTGTCCAATAGTGCCTTATAGTCACCCCCAAAAAGATAAACGTAGATCAACTCCCACGAAAACAGTGATAAAGTACTGCACAGTATTGCACAGTTCTATCTTGTTTGTGGCTACTATAATTAGGTATCCTTAGATGTCACAAGTGTGTCATAAATCAACAATCGAAATCAAGCACAATGAACTTTTGATGACTTACGATAAAGGCAAGCGGTTTGTTGCAAGAATCCCACTGCATGTTTTGTTCTGGCTTTTCCCATTTCATCAATTTTCTCCTGATCCCTCCAGTAGATTCAGCTGGGGTAAAGAAAACTGTATGTCCATACTGTAGCTTCTCAATGATACACGACGGTTTGCATTTGCTTCAATTCTTTGATTCCAAGACTTCTTCTCGATTTCGCTTCTGTGTCAACTTGGGCTGACACTTGTCAATTGCGCATTCGTCAAGAATAAACATCCCAAAAATCCGAAAGGTACAAGTCAGTGAACAACGCCACACTTTGAGGTCCCAGTGTGATGTTACATATTACATTCCCATCCATTCCCCCGATCTGCAATCATCTCCAATCACCTCGAGGTTCCCCCGTCCCGCCCTTCTTCCCGGCGTCCTCCCAGCGGCCGTACCGCTGCCCACCGCCCCGGCCGTGCCGGGGCCCATGGGCCGGGCCGGGGCGCCGCGGCCGCGCGCCGTGACGAGCACCGGGCGCATGAACCCCGCGGCGAACCCGGCAGCGGTGCTACCCTCGGCCGCCGCGGCGGCCGCGGCCATGCTGCCACCGCGGGATCCGGCAGAAGTGAAGCAGGAGGGCGGCTTGGGAGGTTGGGGAATCACTTGAATCTTGGGGAAATCTGAGATGTGGACCTTTGGAGAAACATAGAAAAAGCAATTGGTTTTGTGATGCATCAATCGTTTCTTTTGTCCTTCAGGAGTTAGGAGCAGGAAAGGGATGACCAGAACCCTACTGTACATGGGGTCTTAGACTAGACTAGCTGATAAATAAGAGAAATAAGGATGGTTTTTGATGGTGGGTCCATGAACATGTCATTCCGATGCCAGGAGCTCATAAACCATGGCTGCGTCATACCGAAGGAAGCCACACATCGCGACCTGCAGCTGCAATTGCCTCTTGGCTGACGGTGGTATTGCTTGCACCCCTTGTGCTTCGTTCCAAAATATGACTTAGTCCAAAGATACGAGATAATTACTCCCCAAATTGTAGTTGGTGTGCGGACAATTGTGACAAATCATACCCCAGTTTCAGACAAAGCATGACATACCATAGCAGCTATAGCAAACCTATAGAATATAACCCGGGACCCTCAAAATCCAAGTGATATCTTCTATTTGAAAGTGAGTTAAACTAATGTAAATTAGTGGTTGGGGTATCCCGCAGCGATGGTCATGCCGATTCCTACGAGGCTCAGGAACAGGCTCCAGGATCTAGGTTCTTTGGGTGTATCCGTTGGATGGTTCAAAGGCAAATCTACATGCTATGCCACGTTCTTATAGTGTTTTTCAATCAAGATTTGTGGCTTTCCTCTAGACTCCAACTTTTCCCTCGAACCACTCCCGTGAGTCTAGGGAAACATCCCCCAGCTCCTCAGGCACGACTTCGAAACCCATTTGAAACGTGCAGAGAAGACCAAAAGTATCCCGCGACATCCAGATCCAGTAGGGCACCTAGATTTGCTTGGTGGAGAAGGATGAGTAAATCCGGATAAAACATGCACAACGTGATTCATCCAGATTTATCCTGATTTTGCACAGCCTACCATGGCCATGTTTGAAGAGAGGGAATTTGAGATCTTCGAGTCTCTAGAAAGCACACCACACGTAATCCTTTCATACAGGACAACAATGGACAACACACATCTCGTTACGGCATACACAGGACTCCTTTGTCTCAAAAAAAAAGCATTTTCCACCATTTTTCCATCATTTTTCCATCATGTTCCATGATTTTCCATGATTTTCCATGATTTTCCATGATTTTTCATGTTCCACCACTAGAGCCAGGCCACCATGACCCCTTCATCCCAAGCATTTCCGAGGCCATCATCAGCTGTTTCAAGGACGGCTATTCACCAGGTCATGAGGCCCGCGATGGGGAGATCATGTGAGATCCACATGTTGAAGTTGATCTCCGTGATATGAAAAAGCGGTTTCTTTCGTCGTATCGTCATGGTATCTCATTGTTGGTTTGGTCGAAGGTCACTTCATATTCACTGTTTTTGATGTTTTTTGTGTAGGGTAAAGACATGTAAAGACACATTGCAATGTTTCGTTTCTTGATTCCGACATTGCGTGGCTTGTACGACGGTATCTAGACTCTAGATTATCTAGACTCTCAATGCTTCTTAGGAGTTGGATTCTTTGGGGCTTGAGCGCTTAGACATGGAAATCACCAGCGCACCGTAGCGCACCAATGGGCAAAGTGTTTGATTTAGAGTGGAACATTTGCGCAAGTGCAGGTTCAGAGAATTCAAGAAAATAAAAAACACATTGAGCAGGAACATAGTGCTCCGCGAATTCCAATATTTTCGTTTGCAATCTACTCATTGGTTGCAATATTTTTTTTCTAGGATCGTTTTTTGGCGATTGTAATAGTTCGGGACCCAAATTGAATCGTCAGCACTAAACATCACCAAAAACACTCCTGTTATCTCCTGTCCTGACCAGTCCAAACATCATTTGCAGGCATGCAGTAAGACGAAACATTAAAGGCGGCAAAACGCCATGATCCAAAGACCCCGTGAAATGGGACTCAAGTGATATATTGCTTTATCAAACCAGCTGTAGATCTATCCCCATAAATCCAACCGTTAGCGTAGTTGTAAACCAACTTATTATACGATATTATACCTATATAGGGGTCTAGGGGTCCCCTTCCTGTACAGTGAGTCCATCAGTGTCGGACAAAGCAACCGAACTATGGACGATATGCCGATATGGTCCAATATGGCGCAATAAATGGCTGCATTTGGGGGACCCTTCTTGATGTTTATGGTGTGTTTTCTACATTACATGTTCTATCAAGTTCTATTCTATCTCACAATATTTTGAATGGTTCCAACTTGAAATCCTATAAATGATAGTCGAATCCCCATCCACATGCAAATTTCGCAGGCACTTTCTTTTTTTGCAACTTTTTCCTTTAAAACCAACTTCGGGGATTGTTGACTCTACAGACCATGGTTACTGTGGATCCCAACAAACCATGTCATCTGTGCATTTCAGGCCCTTGTGAAGATGTTGGAGTCCGGCATTGATCCCAATACACCCTCTCCAGGCTGAACTGGGCACCAGATCCGGCACCAAGTGTGCTGTTGCTGCCACTCAAAGTTTGATTTTTGCGTCTCTCAATCTTTTGCGCCACTTTTTTCTTTTGGGAGCGCAGTTTGATGAGATTTCTTGTAAACACTTTTAATATCTTTTAATTTCTTCGCCAGTGTTTGCTTTATTTTCTGGCATGTGACCAGTATGATATCAAATTTCTTTGAGTGAAGTCCTGTTCCCATTGTTTTGGCTGTAAAGCTATGTAAAACTTCAATCAAACCCAGATATTTTTTCGACCCCCAAACATCCCAAAATCAGAGTTGCCCAAGGGGCCTACTCTGCCCCCTTTTTTTGTCATGATTGTGGAATTCGAAGTGCCTGGGGAATCCTGGTGATTTGAGTATGAAACCACAACTGAACCTTGGGCAGTTGACTCAGCTGTTGATCCCCAGGAACTGGCAGTGGCTTCGCCGCAGGGATGACCGCGATCTTGGCCGCCGCCTCCTGGGGAAAGGCGCGACGGGAGCGTCCGGGCCTGTGGCACGGCTGCGCCGGAAACTTGCCGGGCAAGTGGCGAAAATGGCAAAGTGCATGGCTTGAGCAGTAAGGTTAAGCCAGGAGTACTAAACTCCCCAATTTATTGGATTTATTGGTAATTATAGTCTACATAGTATATGATAGTAATGTATCACTATTTGGTGGGTATTCCCACAATTAATAGTCGGAGTTTGTGAATCCGGGGTTGACATCAAAATCCGACAAATGGTTCCCCTCTCAACTGCTTTTCTTAGAAGAGCTGCATGTGTCGCTCTTGCACCCCCTTCTATCATCTGCCACTCTGGATATGAATGGGAAGCTGATTTCGACCTTTTTCTGGGCTGGCTGTACCTGTTCATTTTCACGCACCTGATCTGTCGATCTGTCTACGCAACATGCGTATGTTCTGCCTGATGTCAACGCTTACTCCAGATCACATGCCAGATTTCGTTACAGATGTGCTGCTAGCATCAGTCTCTGCACCTTCGACAGCTAGCTGTTCTTGTGTCCCATGAGTTCGATCTTCCGTTGGAATTAAGCTGCAGACGAGAACGCAGCCATGCAAGATGCCACAGGAAGATCACGAAAGTAACATTTTTATTTGATTTTGTAATTTGAGTCTGCTTGGATGTGCTGCAACTAGCAACTGGCCGGCTTGAATTCTTTCTGAAATGAGTGTTGGGCTTCAGTTCACTCCCAGAAAAAGAGATTGCAGCCAAACATCTCTCAATATAAATGGATGAACAGTTTCCGCAACCAGGTTGCTGGTCTGATGGGAGAAAACAGCATGGGCTCTGTGGTTCTGTGTGTGATATGTTTGTAGCAGGCTTCCGTATATCCTTCATTCCTTCAACATCAACTTTGCGTGTTTGACTATTGCGTAAACGCTGTGAAAGGTGAAATTCCACAGGACCCCCCTGTATTAACTGAGAAAAACCTCATGGCCCTGTAAAACCAGCAAATAACAGGGTTTCCGTGCTTTGCCGGCTCCTTCTACAATCTGGGTGAAACTTGGAAAGCAGCGCATCAGGTTGATGACATTCGGCTCCTCATCGCGGCTGGTGCAGATCTAAAAGTTAGATCTCCCAACATTGGCCACACAGCACCTTGGCGAATGTTTTGGGGCTGAAGGTGAATGGACTGAAGTATGGAACATGTACACGACAGATCGAAGAAACCATCTGTTTTCCAATTTTTCCCACCAACATCTATCAAAATCATGTATATTTCCTGGAAGTGTTGAACCCATTCTGGGAGAATGGATGCGCCATGCCCACCCTGAGGTAGACTTTGCTTGACGTCTTTTCACTTATTGCTTGGGTCAGAATTAGAGAAACTCACCACTTCTCGTGAGAAGTTGCAGCCCACCACATGATTTTGAGGGATATCTGAGATCTGATATGATTATGATCCGTTATGGGAGTTGGGAGTAGGATTCCGACTTGGTGTATTGGTTTCCTCTTTTTTTGGCTGTCCACCTTGATTTGAGAAGACAATCGCCTAAAAGAACCACCAACCAACCTTATTTGCTTCCCGGAATTCGTATTGCTTCAACTACACCATTCAAAGACATTCAAAGACTTGCAATGCACATCGAGAAGAGAAAGGCAAATCACAAAAATATTACACCAGCTGAGGTTTAACGAACCTATCGAAATGGTATCTGGCACTCTACAGAATATTAGAACATATTAGAATTCAGAATAACATAACATAATTAATTGGTGAACCTCACAATCAGTACCAGCGATACCCAATGTCATCCACCACATTTATAAGCTATGTATATCATATATATATATAATTATATATATAGTATATATTATATACATATATATGCAATGGGGGTCCGTTGCTGGAGCACATGATTCATCGTTCCAACCGGTCCACGACTTGATGCCTGCTGAGGTGCTTCACGTCAATGCCTCAACGGTTAAAACGCCGACGCGATTTCGGATGCACAAGCCTGACTGGTGTAATCTTTTGCTGTTTTTGTGTTTGAAGATTTTGAAGGGACTCCAGAACTTGGATATTTGACTGGATGTTGTGCTCTCCAAATATGAAAAGACCTGGATCGCTAGCACCGCTTACTTCTGGGCTCTTGGCAAGTTTAGGTCAGTTTTGTCATTTTTTCAGTACTCACCACTGCCAGCTTTAGCCTTTGCCGAGCTTTGCTGCCACTGAGCTGCCAACCCATCATTCAGATGCGGGATGGATTCCTGCAAAAACCTTTGGCTGCAACGAGTAGGTAAGAGGGCCTCCTGCACATAAAGATGATAATAACTAATAACACCAATTTCATAGCAGCAATAAAAATACTGTGCTTGAATCATCTTGAATCTAAACCAAGACTCCCCTTCGATCAATTTTGAAGCACAAATATCAGGGCTTGAATATCCCACTTTCCTGCATGGTTGTATATAGATTGGTTCCAATTTCACGACTTCATTTGCGAAGATATCTCACATATCTTGGAGTTCCAATTCTTGAATAGCCGCAAGTGGTCAACCCAATGATGCAACCATACCGCAGAAATGGGTGGTCTATGTCTAAACCATCACCAAATGGGAGGGGTATGGCATCGGCCGCCTCCCAGATTGCAGCTTCAGCCAGTGTGGACACTGGAGGAGTGGAGCGAATTCACGCCGCTTGGAGGGGTTGGAGGGTGCCGAAGTGTTTGATCTTTTGAACACTTCGACCTCGAAAAATCATAGAAATATATAGAAATTGGAGGCGACCATAATTTGATGTTTTTCAGGAATGGGATCAAGAATCTTCAAGCGAGAAATCTGTGTTTCTCATGGTTTGGGGGACGGAAATTCGATCAAACTTGCCGAATCGCATCAAGTGGTCGTCCTAGAAATAGGGGACCCAACTCTGCAAAAAGTCTTGGGGGAAGCCAAGCCTCCATCGTACAAATCCTAGTTTACAAAATGTTTTGGGGGAAGACCTGAGGGATGGTGGTTTGAAGTGATTCCACGCGTTCCTGTACTTGGGATGTGAAATCTCCAATTGGCTATACTGAAAACAGCATCATGTGCTAGTAATCCATACCAGGAGATGGACATTCATTGCTAAGAGGGATTGCAACAACAACCATTGTATGGAGAATCCCTATCTATTGACCAGGAACTAGGTGGCTATGATGGCCTAATGTCAAGGGCTATACCAAATTGTTCGGCTAGAGCGAATGGCCAAACAGAAACTCCAACAGATCAGGCCATGCTCCGGATGATCATCGAAGCGGATCCTGAGTCACTTGCCCGAATCTGCGCGCATGGTGGTGGCAAGCATCCATTTTGTGGTATAAATTCAGATTCAAAATTCTGATTCAATCTAATTTGCTACACACAGGTTGATAATTTGCGATGGTATAATGTGGTATTCTGTCTATCCTAGCACCTACGCAATGTGCAATCTAGTGAACGACACATGATTTTCTGCGGTGATGGAGATTTGTTTTCGCAAAGGGTCGGAAGGCAGAAGGTACTCCAGATCACCGAAACTTCAAAGTGAATAGCTGGAAGATGGGGTGGTCGTTGCAGATGTTCCCCCCATGAGACCTTTCAGAAGTCCTTCAAGTGGAAATCATGTCGAAAAAATTGGGTATCCCAGGTTCTCCTATGGCTTTTGACCTTCATTTTCCCCCAAAAAAATTGCCTCGCTCAGGCTCTTGGCTTCGAAGAATGGCATGGGAAAGAGTGGAGCTCAGTTGGTCTGCTGCAAAGCCAAGATTAAAACCGGAAAACCTGGGAATATGGTAGATACTCTGTTTGAGATCAAGCATGGAAGTGACCTGCCCCCACAATTCCTCCGGGAAAACTAATCATGGTTGGCCAACCGACAGGGTTTCGCTCCAGATTTTGGACTTCTGCCAGTTTCAACCCAGGGCAAAACCGTGAGTCAACAGTCACAGAAATCCAAATTATGGTAGTTCACGTATCAACTACCTTGATGTACCAGGCATGTCTTGATGTCTTGGAAACCATGCAGAAATCTTCTTGTATGGAGATGTATGATGATATATGGAGTTTTTTTGGTGTACACGCCCTCAGCGTTTGGTCTTGTGGGTCTTGCGGATCTCTTAAAACTCTCAAACTCTTCTTCATTGATTGTGACATCAAATTTGTTCAACGTGTTCCAGAAGCATGCTGAGAAAGATCTGAAGCCAACCTTTCTGTAGCTGGCACACCCCCTTTCCACAACATCATGGAGGTCATTCATCAAAGATTCAAGCCTCATTTCTATCTCTTCCCCCTAGAATTAAACTCCTTCCCACGACTTGCTCCCCAAAAGAAATCATAGATCCACTACCCCAACCAGCAGGGTTTCGTGGATCTTCCATACTAAGGACGCCTGCTGAGTGGGCGAAACATGAGAAGAAACGTCACCACTCAGCCTTTCTCACGAGCTATGTGGGTGGGACCTATGTTCCTGGTCGAGTGGATATGGCTGGAACCTACCACTACCTTCCCGAGAAAGAGAAGAATCGGGTCTGATTCCGCCAGATGACCACAGAAGTGGGTCGAAGATTTGATGAGTTTGTGATGCGGTACCAAGTTCAAGATGTACCAACACTGCTTGATCTGAGGGAAGCTACACTTAGAGAAGCAGAATGAATGTGAACCAAGCAGCAGCCCTTCAAAGGTCCGATGTTTGTTGTTCACAAATGTTCACAAGCTTCATTTATGCCGTGTCCTTTTTCAGGAATATTCAGACAAAATGATGCAAATCTGGCGGTTTGCCCAATCCGTGCAGAAGTCTCCAAAAAGATCCAAAAGCACGGACCAATCTTCTGATGTTCAATACTAGAGAGCCTCCTTTCCGAGGTTGTTTGTGCCGTTGACGTTCTGTTTTGGAAGTCATCAAGTCCTTTATTGTACCAAACTTGTTGCTATATAATTACTGAAATTCCATAAGCTCAGTGGCACAAGGACAGAATCCACAAGTCCACCCCTGGTGGCAAAGACAAGAGCAAAGAGATCGTGGGGGAAAAACAAGCTGGGGCTGGACTTGGATCGGAATACCCTCAATGCAAATCCCTGTTTTTGCTGGTGAAATCCACATCCTTGCCGCTTTAGTCCTGATGTTCACAGATTAAATCATCATTTTTTTTCGGGTAAACTCGCAGTATTTTCTAGTAAAATCATCGGATTTGCTGGCAAATTCATCATTGTTTGCTGGTGAATATCACATTTGTTGCTGGTAAAATCACCTTTTTTTGATCCATTTTGGCCATATTTGTTTGCCCCTTCGACCCCTTCACTTCCCCAGCCTTCCGTCGCGGGCCGCTGCCAGGTCACCAACCCAGTGACCAAGGAGGTCCTCGACAAGTCGGGGGACCTGAGATGAGGGATTTCAACTGGGTTTCCCTGGAGGTGAACCATGGCAAAATATGGAAAAATGGGAAGATCTTCATATTATTAGATATACATTATTTATCATATGACTGTTTACAGAAGTTTGTGGAGTGAGATTTAAGAGGGGGGCCGCGGTTTGGGTGCTCAAGTTCTAGAGGCCCCCCAATGGTTGACGTTCCTGGTTGGGTCGCGGTGGCCATAGCGTGGCTCTCTGCCTTTTGGGTGGAGCAGGGCAGCAGTGCCATCAGGACCTGTCTGCCCTGAGGTGAGCTGGGGTTGGGAATTTGGCAAAGCCCTGGCCTTTTTGATCCTGGGCTTGGTGGTTGGGACCTTCCACGTGGCGACAGCCATCATCACGGGATTTGTCAAGGTGATCGGGCTTTGCTCTTCTTTGCTGAGCTCTTTGGCTGTGGGCCACCAGGGACTCCTTCCACGGCATCTGAGATTGCCATTGAGGGGGGGGACCATCAACGTGAACGAGCGCAAAGGCAACTTGCACTGTTGAGGGAGAGGAAATCTGGTAGAGCCTGATGGCTTTGGCTGAGGGGACACGGGTCTTTGTTTGCTACGACCTTCCCCCACCTGAACCAGAGTTGTATCATGAACGATATGTACTGGCAGCATGTGCATGTGGTCAAGGGTATCATATCATTCTTACCCCGGATTTTGAGACCTACCCGGAACAGATATCGCTTGAGAATTTGGACCTCAGTGGATTTCGTATCGGGGTAGGAGGGCAACTTCCAGCAGGGCTCCATCAGGGGAACACTTATCGATTTCGAGCTCTTCCAGATCCTGACATGATGGCCCAGTATCGCAGAGACGCTGCGCAAGCAGCAGCGGCCATGCAAGTGGCCCCTGGTGCAGCAGTGGGAGTGGTTGCACCACCTGTCATGCCGGTGCAAGCAGCTGCCCCAGCGGCGCCTGATGATGTTTGGGTGCGAGTGGAGTCAGATCAAGGACACCTTCGAGGTGATGTTGTTGGACTTGATGGCAGTGAAGTTCTACATGGGGACATTGGCCTCAAGTCTGAAGGGGGTAAGTTTTTTGCGNGATCAAGGACACCTTCGAGGTGATGTTGTTGGACTTGATGGCAGTGAAGTTCTACATGGGGACATTGGCCTCAAGTCTGAAGGGGGTAAGTTTTTTGCGATACGCAAGATGAAACGCGCTGACGTTGAGAAGTACAAAGGTGCTGAAGCTGCAGCTGACGCCAGACTGATGGGGCTTTCCTTCCAGGGTGTGAACAGGGCGGAGCGACAATGGCGCGACGTCAGCAAGGAGATCCACCAGGAAGCCTTTGACGACTGGGCGGTTCCTGGGCCGAGGACGACGGAGTGGTGTGTGAGGTTCCTCAACCGCCGCAATGGCGGTCCAATGGACCATCATAGATGGTGGCTCCAGAACCACTCCTTGAAGAATGATGCCTGGGGTGTNGTGGTGTGTGAGGTTCCTCAACCGCCGCAATGGCGGTCCAATGGACCATCATAGATGGTGGCTCCAGAACCACTCCTTGAAGAATGATGCCTGGGGTGTGGCGGAGCACGAGACGCTGATGAAGGTGGTGGACAAGCTGGGCAGGTACGACGGGCTCGACCTGGCGAATCTCGCCGGTGCTGAATTGGCATTCCGGAGATTGCAGCTGATTGAGTTTGTGTACAGCGAGCGCGGGCCTGGGGGTGGTAAGGCATCATCCAAAGGTGACAAAAAGACTGACACAATGTCGGCGATGCAGCAGTACGAGGCCACCATCTTCTCAGGGGGTCACAAGGAGTTTNGGTGGTAAGGCATCATCCAAAGGTGACAAAAAGACTGACACAATGTCGGCGATGCAGCAGTACGAGGCCACCATCTTCTCAGGGGGTCACAAGGAGTTTGGGGATTGCATGGTGGCGCCTTCACTCCTAGACTACGTGGCGAAGGAGGTTGAGGGTGAGGCAGCAGTCTTGAAGCAAGTCAGAAAGGCGCGTGAGGAGCGCGTCGCCCTCAACAAGTGATCCTCCTGAANACTACGTGGCGAAGGAGGTTGAGGGTGAGGCAGCAGTCTTGAAGCAAGTCAGAAAGGCGCGTGAGGAGCGCGTCGCCCTCAACAAGTGATCCTCCTGAAGTGTTTGGAGGGGTGCACTGGACGCCCCTCCGTGTTGCAGGTGCTTCATCCTTTCGTTCCTCTTTGGCTTCTTCTCTGAGGTTTTGGAGGGTGGGGCTTTGAATTCAACTGTTTTGGAACGCCATCATCTGCGAAGGCAAGTTGGGCGTTCTGGGCAGGGAGAACCTTGCCTAAGTTTTGGCTATGGTGCGGCATCGTGGGCTTTTTCCAATCCCGGTGCCACAGACGGACACCCTCCATGTGGAGCCTTCTGAAGTGAGCCGCAGTGTTCGACGAGGGCACCTTGCTCAGCGCCATGTGGACAATTGGCATAAGGACTTGGTAGAGACCCTGAATGCCATGTTCATGGGAGAGGAGCAGAAGGGCAATTTTGGTGGAGAAGGGCGTCTCACCCTAAGCCAGAAGATTTGTTTGGCTAGACTACGCCAGTCAGTTTTGGATGCCGGTAAACCACCGGAAGGCATCTGTGGTCGGGAAGCCTTGGCTGAGCTTCAGACCAGGCCAGGATATGGTGGCGAGCCCACCAACCTGGCGCCGATGGATTTAGACCTCATTTCACTGCCTCCCCCTTCTTCTTCTGCGGCAACTCTGGACATGATCTTTGGGGATGAGGCTAGGAATTTTAGACATCGGCTTATGTCTATGGTGTCGGCTGATGAGGTGGTGTCCCAGCGCAAGATGGAGTCTGAGCTGAAGGCACCTTACATGGACCCCCTTTTGAGGACCTCCACAAGAAAGTATGCAGACTTTTGTCGACTTCTGGGGGACGGGGACTTTTGGAGTATCGTTTGAAAGGGCGAGAGCGGGTCGGAGTGTTCACAGTCTGGAAGAAGAATGGAAAACAACGGCTTGTGGTTGATGCCAGACTATCCAACCTTCATTTTGAACCACCGCCTTCGGTGGCTTTGGCAACTGGATCTTCTTTTGGTTTGCTGGAGGTGCCGGGAGGTGGTCCTNTGCCAGACTATCCAACCTTCATTTTGAACCACCGCCTTCGGTGGCTTTGGCAACTGGATCTTCTTTTGGTTTGCTGGAGGTGCCGGGAGGTGGTCCTCCTTTGGAGGTGGGAGGAGTGGACATCTCTGACGCCTTCTACCACATTGCCCTGGAGGAGGAACTCCGTGAGCTTTTTAGTTTGGCCCCTGTCCGAGCCCAAGATGTTGGAGTCGAGTTGGTGCAGGGCAAGCAGGTGAAGGAGAACCAGGTGATATTCCCGTGTTTGAAGGTGATCCCAATGGGCTGGGCACTAGCGTTGTGGATTTGTCAGAGTGCCCATGAGTATGTGGTCGATAGTCACCCGGCGGTGGACTCAGCTTTGAGGTTTGTTGACCGCCAACCTCTCCCAGAGCTGCAAGATTACGTGCATACTCAGTACGTGGATAACTTTGTGGCTATTTCTCAGACGAGGGGGCGGGCAAGAGCTTTGGCCGAGGCTGTTGGGGTGGCGTTGAATGAACATGGATTACCCACACATGACGTGGAGGCAGGCTTGGGTTTGGAGACGCTTGGATGGGCGTTTGATGCAGACCACCCAATGGTAAGCATCACAAATAAGAGATTGTGGAGATTGCGGTTGGCCACGCTGGAGCTGATTGACAAGGGCAAGTGCTCTGGAAAAACCCTCGAAAAGATTGTGGGCCACTACACTNAATAAGAGATTGTGGAGATTGCGGTTGGCCACGCTGGAGCTGATTGACAAGGGCAAGTGCTCTGGAAAAACCCTCGAAAAGATTGTGGGCCACTACACTTTTGCGGGCCTACTACAAAGAGGTGTTTTGTCAGTCTTCCAAGCCACCTATGTCTTCATCCGGAAGTCCTACATGGTGGAGACCGAGATTTGGGATGAGGTGCGACGTGAGCTTCGCTGGGCAGCGTCTTTGCTTTGTCTGGTGCGCCGAGACCTGGCAGCTGAGTGGAGTCCTCGAGTCCACGCTACAGACGCGTCCATGTGGGGGCGTGGAGTGGTGGCGGCGGAGCGACCCATTGAAGAGATCAAAAAGCTGGGCAGGCGCAACGACAGATGGCGCTTCCGGCGGGGGGAGGAGGAGACCGTCAGTAAGCTGGAGATGACAGCTGCAGCGGATGAGCTGGACTTGGAATCCCTGGCACCGTCGGCACCTTGTTCTTTGGAAGATGTGGGGGTGGGAGACTACAAGGAGGTTCCTCTCAGTTTTATTGGGAATGATTGGAAGAAGATTGATGGGGCGAAGTGGGAACGTGTTGAGTCTATCCCAATCTTGGAGGGCAGGGCTGTGGTTTGGCTTCTTCAACACCTGCCTATAGGTCACAAAAGAATTTGGGGAAGAAACAACTCATTCTCACGGACTCCATGTCGGTCACCCTTGCATTAACTAAAGGACGGTCTAGTAGCTCCCCCATGAATAGGATTTGTAGGCAGGTTGCCGCTTTGTCATTGGCCACTGGTATGTTGGTGCATCTTCGTTGGATTCCTAGTGAGCTGAACCCCGCAGATTTTCAATCCCGGGCTCAAGACATCCGGGGCTTTGACTTGGATCGTGGAGTCCGAGAGTTACAAGAGAACTATGTTGCCAAGGGCAAGTTCGGCATCAGCGGATGGAGACGATCAGCCATCATCTTCCACTGTGACCCTCAGAAGCGTGAGCGAGCTGAGGGGAGATCCAGAGAGAACGCAACGCTCCAAGAAGCGCAGCATCCACTTGCTCGAGCAGGTCAATGCCATCAAGGAGGGCAAGCGGCAAGCTCGAAAGAACCAGAGAGCCGAGGAGCGAGGGCTACTACATGGAGTCAACCCAGGGCTGACCCCGCCAAGTGCCAGGTCCTTTCTGGAGAACAAGTCAGTGGGTGCGGCCCGACAGAAGACCTACCTCAAAGCCTGGGCAGAGTTGAAGGACTTCGCACGGGCAAAAGGCCTCAGTTTGGGCACCAAAGACGAGCTGGATCATGTGGTGGTGAACAAGATGAATTACATGTTCTTCGATGGGTTCGATCTGGCGGACGTAATGACGCTGCTTGCGGCGGTGAAGTTCTGCCGACACGACATCACAAAGACCGGCATGTTGGTGAGATCAACTGCGGCTATGGCGGGGTTTCGGAAGTTAGAACCCCCCCCAAGGGCGCCTTCCTTTGCCATACCCTATGTTGGCAGCCATTGTGAGGCGACTTTGGGCCCAGAAGCTGCCAGTGGCAATGTGGCTGTTGACAGTGTGGGCCACTTGCAGCCGACCAGGAGAATGCCTGAAGTTGCGGAAGAAGGACATAGTGAAGCCAACAGAGCTGTGCAAGCAGTGGGTGATCATCTTGAATGCGGGCAAGGACGAGGAGTTGAAAACACCCTTCGAGAATGCGGCGGCGGACACCCGAGACTTCAAACTGACGTCCAAGGTGGGAGTGTGCGACGAGGCCGTGGTGNAAGGACGAGGAGTTGAAAACACCCTTCGAGAATGCGGCGGCGGACACCCGAGACTTCAAACTGACGTCCAAGGTGGGAGTGTGCGACGAGGCCGTGGTGATCGACCAGCCCTACATGAAGGAGCTGGGATCCCTCATCTTGGAGGGCATCAAGTCCAAGGGTCCCGAGGAGATAGTTTTCACCTTCGACGCCTCGGAGGGAGTCAAGGCGTTCAATCAGGCCATCGTGGACCTTGGGTACGACCAGCACGGCATCACGTGCACCTACCAGATCAGGCACGGCAGCGCATCGACAGATGTCCTAACAGGACTACGAAGTCTGACGGATGTCCAAAAAAGAGGACGATGGGAGGCGCCAAAAAGTGTCAAACGATACGCCAACGGCGGCAGGATCTCCCAGGTCTTCGACAACTTGACCGGCCAGCAGAAGCACGAGGCAAGCCAGGCAGAAGCCTGGATCAACAAGATTTTAGAAGCTGGCAAGTGGGACGGAAGA
>BGPT01000545.1:177093-188732 GCA_003297045.1 Symbiodinium sp. clade C Y103 | reverse complement strand
TCACGGCCAAAGTCTTCAGGTGTTGTATGCAACATGGGGTACCAGTAGCGTTGGAAAATCCTCATACATCAAGATTGTGGCTGGCACCTCCAATGAAACATATGCTTCAACATCGTGATACCGAATGGGGATATACTGATTTCTGCATGGATGGGAAACCCTTCAGAAAGCGCACTAGGCTCCTGTGGTCCAACCTTGACCTTTCTGGCTGCCTGAGGCAATGCAAGACCAAGCACGGGCTGTGTGCTCGCACTGGCCTTCCTCATGTCCAACTTCAAGGTACTGAAGGTGGGCAGTTTCGAACATTGCTGGCGCAGCCGTACCCCCATCGACTTTGCCAACGATTGGCGACGAGCTTTCATTCAGCAGTGATGTACAGAGCATCAGAACCTNCAGTTTCGAACATTGCTGGCGCAGCCGTACCCCCATCGACTTTGCCAACGATTGGCGACGAGCTTTCATTCAGCAGTGATGTACAGAGCATCAGAACCTTTGTGGGTAAAGTTACAAGGCTAAATAGCCAGATACATATTTGCATGAGTGCTGTGGTTGTTGCAAATGGTTTTGGATGTCAGCTGAGTCTGACAGAAATTTCTGAACAGCCCAGCACGTAGTAACAGATGTGTGCCTGGCCCTTTGGAAAATAGATGCGGCACATATGACTGTTTACAGAAGTTTGTGGAGTGAGATTTAAGAGGGGGGCCGCGGTTTGGGTGCTCAAGTTCTCCCATCCCAGGCTGCGCGCCCACCCAACTTGAGCTGGATGTCAGCTGAGTCTGACAGAAATTTCTGAACAGCCCAGCACGTAGTAACAGATGTGTGCCTGGCCCTTTGGAAAATAGATGCGGCACAATGTTGTGATAGTTAAACAGTTATCTATGCATATGATGTACATCTACTGCAGGTGCAACTAAAGCGACCAACGCATTGCGAAGTCTCCCAGAAATCTGCTCCAGCCTTGGATGTGTGTCTTGGCCCGGTGGAACGAAGAAAGGAGCTGGGTCAACCACCGTGGTAGATTTGGTATATGGGGATGGGTCAAAACCTATTATTATCAATTTAATGGGATGAACATCTATTTACCATCTATTTAGGGGCTCACTAGGTACCAGGGTTTTGACTTATAGCCATATGGTTAATCGTGGTTAATCATGGTTGATTTAGGTTAGGAATGGTTAACGTAATGGTTAATAATGATGGTTTTTATATGGTGGCCTCCCCCAGTTCCAAGTTGTGGTGCAAATCCCATTGCTCTTCAATGTACCCAAGAAAAAGGGAAACGAAATGCCATGGTTTCCCATTCGGAAAATGATCTATATATAACTATATAATTATATAATTATATAATTATATAATTATATAATTATATAATTATATAATTATATAGTTATATATATATATATATTTATGGGGGGTTTTCCACAGGTTAGTTTACAGGAGGGTAACTGGCAAACAAATCCATGGATTTGTCCATAGATTTACCATGAAAAAATGGTGATGTATGGTGATTTGCCCGTAGATTTTTCCCCGGAAATACATATGGATTACAGAATATATTTTATATACATGCATATATATCATATATATATATAACAAAAAAAAAAATCTGGGCAAATTTTATGGACCTCACCAAAGAGTTCACTTCAAAATGATGGTTAGTGAATGTTGGTGAGGGGTTCCCCACATGACCTTATTTCAAGTTGGTGAATTATGATGATTTTCCAGAATAATGATGCAGATTTGGTACCAATAGTAGGAATGAGACTTACCACATATCATATATCTAAGCGTAAAATTACAAACACAAAACAATTTGCATGCAACGGGGGACAGTCCGAGTAAACTATCTTGCAACCTTACCGATATGGTCGGCTAGCAAGAAATTTATACATGGAATTTCATGGAATTCCACATTAGTTTGGACTAAGCTCCTATATGATGATAAGTAAGGAAAACCGTTTCGAAATAGGTGCATTTCAGGTTGAGAACCAACATGATTTGACAAGATTTGAAACAAGGGGCACTTGAAGCAACAAAGATGAAATAACATTCGGTTTGAATATGTTCTTTAACAACACAACATAAAGCAACAAACGTGGACCAAACACCAAAGATGTTATCAAAACCATTTATTTTGTCCATTGTTGGTTGCGTCACTAAATTCCAAGAGTTGCAACCATGCATCAATTTTTGCATGATTGCTGGTGAATACCATCGGGTACACTAACATAGCTATTGACAATTGCCATTTATAGTGGATTTTCCCATTAAAAATGGTGATTTTCCACAGTTATGTTAGTTTGCCAGAGGGTCTCCACCTATCATGCCACCTTTTGATGGTAGAATGTCTGATTCCATCAATGCATGTGTACAACAAGATTTGATGTGTACAGAACTATGGATGAGTATCGAAAACCGTTGTGATCATGTTGTTTGTTTGTGTATCGCGTTTCTTTGTACCCAACTTTGACCCGTACCAACATGAACAGTTTCAAGAACCCGTGTTGCTTATTGTTGATTGACATGTTGTTATCGGACTTTATTTCCGATATATCAGGGATTTTGAACAACTGGGAATCCTTGCTGAACAGCCATGATTTGGGGGATTTCCGATGGGTTTCATGAAACCTGTAACCTTATGTATCCCGATATTGTTGCATAAAATGTCCATTGAACTACATTCCACAATGTGCGCATTCTATTGCTCGAATGTCACATGTCGTGGATTTCAAACAAAACCTTTGCCAGAGATGACAACACAAGAAAATGTCCCACTGATCAGCCTTCTAATTTCAAAGTAGGAAGGCAGACTCAAACTGGGGTATACTCTCCAAGCTACGACCTTTCTCATGACGAAGAAAACATGATTTTCGAAACAGATGGATTGGAGTTTCAATGAGACAACCCCTACAACCCAAGTCTTGGTGGTAAGAGTGAAGCCGCCTTTGGCAACTCGCCGCTTGATAGGCGGTCACTCAAATAAACTTGCAGTCATTGCATATTTATGATACCCTCCGGTAAACTAACATAACTATGGAAAATGGCCCATCTATAGTTGATTGTCCCATTAAAAATTGTGATGTTCCATGACTTTCCATAGTTATGTTAGTTTACCAGATGGTATATCATGGTCACGGTCATACCGTCATACCGCACAATATTATCCCATATCTCATAGTTATACCGTAGGCAAACCTGGCAGTTATGTCATGGTTAACCAATCTTGATCATTGGATTAATCAATATCAACCTGTATTAATCATTACAATGTGGGGCCCCCCAGATAGCTAAGTTGGTGAAAAGAACGCCAAACCAACTTATAAGTGGGGGCCCCACATTGTAACCATCATTATTTACCATGATAAAGCATTATTAACCATCATTAACCTAAATTAACCATAACAATTATTAACCTAAATCAACCATGATTAACCATTATTAACCTAAATTAGCCATGATTAACCTAAATTAACCATTACTATTAACCATGATTAGATCCATTATCAACCATTATGAGATCCATGATATCACCCCTCTCAGTCTTGATCATCCCTGGGTCCCTCGTTGCTCAGGATCCGCCCTTCCCTGCTACCTCCGCCGCCCCCGCGGACGCCGCGACGACGACCGAAGGGACCCGAGTTTCCGGTCCTGCCGAAGGCGCGGACGGTGCTGATTCATCGGGTCTTCATGGGAAAATCATGGAAAAGTATAGGAAAACCCCAATATGGAAAAATATAGGAAACCCCTCAGAAATGGAGGTTTGAAACATGGCAAACTGAGAAATCCCCTACTAGAATTGCACTAATGTTGGTGAAACAAAGCCATAAATTATCCCCAGTTTCACCATAAATAGGTGGTATAAACATGTAGAAGCCATTCCCAGATGGGTTGTTTATCACTGTTTTACCTACATTATTCTCGATTAGATTCACTATTCTTAGTTTCACTATTCCCATGAATGTTGATAGTGAATTCCTTTCTTCCCCATGTTTGATGATTAACACAGGGGGTTTCTCAAAATGGTGGATCCCCATGTCACCATGGGTTTCAATGAAAAAATGGGTTCATGACTTGGATGATTTGGGGTACCCCTATTTTAGGAAACCCCGATATGATCTGGATGAATATAGAACTGGATATAGAAATTATACTAGAATTATGGATATAGAATTAGATTTGTGGAACTGCCCAGTCAATCTTAATTGGATATACAATGTACAATAAATCATGGCTGCTCCCAATACCCCAGATACTTTTGGATGGAAACTTGGTAAATAAAGAGGTAACATGACATCAAAAACGACCTACTTACCCGTCATGTAGATCAATGTTGTTATCTTGCTTGCTGTGCCAAGAATATAAGTGGGACTAGTGGGACTAAAAACTTCGACCTGTTGAACAAACATGCTGCTGTTGTTTTCTGTTTTACCAAGAAATCGGTGTTGATTGTGAAAACGTGTACTTTGTACCAGCAAAATGAAACTGGACAACAACTAAAGAATAGCTAAAAACAAGTGCGGAGATGGGATTGGACCAACAAAGATCCATGAGGCTCTCAAGCAAGAAAGACGAGCATTTCACAAAAGAAAAATGGATAGTTGCCAAGAAAAAAATGTGGTTGGACCGAGGGTGTTTATCCCAGAAACATGATTTTTGCCGAAGGTTTAGCCAATAATTCTACCAAAGTTGGAGTGATATCCTTGTGATTGACCATCTCATTTGGTTCCAGTAGTACTCAAAGACCTGTTTATATATTTTTAATTATTTTTATATACAGAAAGTGTATCACCAATTGGGTTTATGATCGTCCAGCAGCCTTCGATAAGACCCCATGCAACTGTCCCAGAGTTGTTGTTTTTTTCCCTGGCTAAGTACCGTATCTACGCACAATAGATCACAATAGTATAGTATTCCAGTGTCATTAATGTTAACATGCCATTGTCATTCCATTGATCAAGTATACTTATAGTTATATCATCCCATTATATGAATCCCATTAAATCCCAGTATTATTCCATAAAATCCATTCATATGAAAATGCCATTTTATATCACCTATATCATTCCATTAAATCCCTAATATATCATTAAATCCCATATATTATCCCATATATTATCCCATTACTATCCCATTAAACAGCTAAATACCTCATGAAATCCATGAAATCCCATGTATTGTCTGATCCCTCGGAGCCCCCCGTTGTCCGCCGTGGCGGAGGCCCCGGAGCTTCCGCGTTGTCCCTGCGAGGCGCCGCCCACGCCGCCCAAGGTGCCCCTGCCTCTCGGTGAAGCGACGACGGCGACGTCGGTGTCGTCATGCAGCGGTGGAAACCCATGGGGAAAGCCATGGGAAAAATGGTGATTTCACCATGTGAGGCCCCCAAACGTTATAAGTTGGTTTATAAACCCCATGAAAAGTATAGTTATAAGTTATAAGTATCATAAACCATAGTTATTGGAGTTATAAACCAACTTAGCTATCTAGGGGGCCTCACATTGCAGGAAAAAACGTTGGGATTTAGCGAAGAAGACACATGGGGTTTTTAAATTCTGAGATTGATGGCTGTTTTATGGAATAATATTGGGATAATGATGGGATAGAACTGATATAACTTAACAAGTATCAAGTTTATGCAAGGTGGTGTTTCAGTTTGTTGGCTAAGTTGGTAAAGAAAACTCCAATAACTGTTGGGTTAATGGTAGATATATCGAACTACTGAATGGAGGTTATAAGATGGTATAAACCAACAAACATAGCTGGGGGGCACCCCGTGGGAAAACCATGTGGGACGATCATGAAAATTGGACGATGTTTTAGATGACAATGATATTATTTGGATCTATTTGATATAAGTTGGTGGAGTTTCTTCGATATTGTTTATATCGGGAATCCATGTTTTTAAATGAATTGATGGGACATTCGTGAAACTTGATGATCACGCCATCCAGGGAACTAGATCGTGTTTTTTTTTCCACAAAATAGCCATTTCATGAGGATATTGATGGTGAACCTGGCTGGATTTAGAGGTACCATATTTCAGACAGATCATCCCATTTCGGGGTTTTTGATTTTCCATCATCCATAAGACAATCACCTATAAATATGGAGGTTTATAGCTGGGAAAATCATCCAAAATTCGTCAACTTTTGCATCATCTTGGATGATCTTCCCAGCGAACTAAACCTCCATTTGGATCGGTGATATATTCCACATTTTGGATGATATTCCACCACTGGGAGTCACAAAAAATGGCTCCACTGTGGCAACGTGAAGCTCTTTGGCTCAGGACGATTCGACCGCGAGGAAAGATTCAAAGCATTTGGATCGGAAATCTGCCAGGCGGCGTTGTGGCCTTTCCGAGCCAGGATTTGGAGGGCCAAGATGGGGTTACAACATAGTTACAAGCAAAAGCAAATGATACTCTCTGGTTATTTAACATAGCAATAGACAATCCCCTATAAATGGAGGTTTATAGCTGGGAAAATCATCCAAAATTCGCAATTTTCCATGGCGAATGTTAGTCATAACCAGAGGGTACCCCAAAAGTCCCGTGGTTTAAAACCTCATTCGACGTGGTGATTTCCAGCAAATCAGGCTAGATTACCGAAGAGTAGCTGTGTATAGTAAACATGTTTTTAGTACGCTCTGGTTGTTGAAATATATCATAGCTATGGAAAATCACAGGTTTGTAAATGATTTGTGAGGACTTACCGTTTTGTGTAGATAACCAAAGAGTAGCTGATTCATCTGGGCTTGTGACATTCATGATTCACCAGTAAAAGGCATCACCTCTGGTTCTTACTACAGTTGTTCCTCACTTGAAAGGCTTGTAAGCATGGATATTCCAGCAATCATATCACCCTGAATATTATCTACCACCATTTTTTAAATATAATATATACTGTATATAGATACATAGATAGACTCCCACAATTAATAGATGCGGTACAAAACAACTGTTTGCCATGGGGGCTATTGAATATTAAAAGGAAGGGATTAATTTGGTTGGTGGTTTCCATTGATATCTCCCCATTTTTGCTGGCTTAACAGATTCATTGGATTGGTTTCAGGGAAATTCTACAGGAAAGACCTGTATTTCATGGTAAAAGCCATGGTTTCCTGATGTTTCCTGTAGATTTTCCCATCCACCAATCCATTGACAGATAGGATCACCTATGGGATTGGGGGTATCCCCAATCTCTCATGCTGTTCCATGGTCAGGTCGGGAGAAGATGTTGGAAATGATCGATCCGGAGGAGGATGAGAAGCAGGAGAACAAGGAGAGATGAAGGGTGAGGTGGTACCCCTCATGATTCAGGATATCCTAGGGAAACTAACTCAGATGTGGAAAACCCATGGATTCCTCAGAAAATGATCTACAAATGCTGGGCTTTCCACATCGAATCTATGTTAGTTTACCCTAGGGTACCTAGATTTCTGATTCTTGGGGGTTGTGGATTTGCGAAACCATAAGCCTATGGGTGTGGCTCCCAGTCATTGACCCCCAAAAAATGGTTTGATGATACTAAGGATGACCATTTTGCTGAGTCCAGTGTTGCGTTAACCATCGGGCTTTAGTCCAACACCTTGGTCTTGTTCCGCCAATTCTTTATGGGTACTTCCAAGGTTGACTTTCATGCACATTATTGCTTGATAGTGCTTGGAACCACCAGCTTTTTTAGCTTTTGGAGTTCATCTTTACTATGTTCAAAATGACCAGTTCAGATCTTCATGACTCTGGATTGGTCACTTTCATTGTTGGGGAAGGTTTTTGTCAGACTTTGGACACAGTCCAAAAAATCGTTTGGTAACTTAGTAGTTTCAATCCTTTCCAGCATCCTTTGGCACAGCAAACTTTATATCCAACTATGGTATCCAACTATTATTCATGGTTCTACCAACTATGGCAGCAGGGGCCAAGGCGCCCAAGTCCCGAATCCCCAATGATGAAGCTCCCATTGGCCCAGTGGTCTAATTCGGTCTAATCCTCATGATCCTTGCCCCACTGTTCTTGCTGAACAATCACCATTTCACTGTTGATTTCTAAATTACCCTTTGGTAATTAAACGATTTAAACGTAGCTATTGAACATGGCTATCTATAGTGGATTTTCCATTAAAAAATGGTGATTTTCCATAGTTATGTTAGTTTACCAGAGGGTATCGATCAACTGAGTAAAGAAACACAAGCTCTGTAACTTAAACATGCTCCAATCCTTGTACTAGTGGCTTAAATCATGCGCACCATTTTTCCAGGTCCAATTCACAATTTTCGTGGCTTAAGTCCTTACTCTCGTGGTTTAATTGATCTTAATTCTCCATTTCTGTAGCTTAACGCACCATTCATTTCCTCCAAAGCGCCCGGCCGCGAAACGGCAGGGCGATGCCGTGGAAATGATGAAGCGCTGCATAGATCGACGCGTGAACGAGTTGGCCATGGAGATGCCAAACTACGACTTGGAAGATGGCGCGGAACGGGGGTGGCAGGGAGGGGAGGGTTTGAGGGGGGACGGAAATCTGAATAATATAAGAATATATAGGATTATAATTATATAGTTGTCAATTGCCACTAATAGTGATAATAGCGCTCAATAAATGGCTACTATGCGATCTAGTGTGGATGTTATGGCTTGGGGGAGGGGTCCCAGGGGTCACATATGGTTATAATGGTTCACAATGGAAAATCACCAACAATGTATGGAAGATGGATATATTATATATGTATTTAGCCTCTGGTAATTAAACGTGGCTAGCTGGAACATCCCCAAACTAAATGAAGGTTGATAGCTACCATCTATCAATGGAGGATTTTCCATTGCCATGTTTGATTGAGGGTATATTATGGCTATCGGTCCTTACTTACAATACATTTATACAATACCATTCTTGAAAGGATGAAGATCCATTTACCAGCTATTTGGATGTGAACTAAAGGGGCACAGGGTGTTGACCCATCCCCATATGTGAAATAGTCAACATGTTCAGACAAGCAAATCAATTGGGGTTGGTTTATGGGTAATTTACGAAAAGTTACGGCTGAAACCACCACTACCGTCAAAAGTTGGATAGATTATCCCAGATTGGGGAATCGTCATTCATGGATTGATTCAATTTTGTTTGTTTCAAAGGGAGGTGAAATCAAGAGTTCCAAGTTGCAGTATGACTTTTGGTTGTTATTCATTTTTTGAACAGAAACAGCCTCGGACGTCAGAGATACCCGCCAGTAATCAAACATAGCAATGGAAAATCCTCTATAAATGGAGGTTTTAATGGGAAAATCATCTATAAATACAGTGGATTTTCCATTGCCATCTTTGATTACCAGGGGATATTCTTGAAGGTCTTGGAGTCATTGATCTTATGGAGGTGCAAAAATTTAGGAGTCCAAGGTGGAGGTGGATCAATGACCAGCCTTGGACCACTGCTGCTAAGTGATCAGTGGATAGATAGGCTGAGCAGCTGAGCCATCCTTCATGCCCCTGGAGTGTAAACGGGGAACGTCATCTATAAATGGTGGATTACTTTGCTATTATACCTTCTGGTAATCAAATGATTTTTCCATCAAAACCTCCATTTATAAGGAATTTTCCATTGCTATGTTTGATTACCGGAGGGTAAGTATCTTGGATTTGCTGCGTTGATGATTTTTTTGTTTTTTTTTCACTGGGAGTTCCACAATTCAAGTGATGAATCGATTGAGCAAATCCAAGTCAAACATCTGACATGAAGGAATCTCATGTGAAAATCTAAGGGTTACTCCTCAACAATAGTAGGGCTTAACACGCCCCTAATGATGAAGATTACTAACTTCTTCATGAGGTCATGATTGTTGGGGGGCTGGAGAGAGTTGGGGGCTAGGGGACATCAATCAGACTGTTGAGGTAACAATTGGAATGATGACAATTGGCACTGATTAAAGTGAATATGCTTCATGTTGTTCGGCGGGTGATGATTAAGCGTGTTTTATATGGGTTTACAACCATCCAAACTGGGTTAATCTCCATGTTCTAGCCATCAAAGGTTTGATAATGGTCAATAAGCACTGCCCCGTTGCCTTGAGAAATCCCCATGTTTTTCACTGCTTCAAGGCAGCAAACGTGATAAACACTGACCCAATGTGCTTTGGTCCCTCTAATTCCATAGCTCCAGGCCCTTTGACGAAGCGCGTCACGGTGCATCCCACCGGAAGATACGCCTTCATCCGAGTCATGGGGGACCAGGAGCCAGATGACAGTCATGCAGGGCATCTCCGGTCAGCCAGGTGGAACATCCACCATAGTTCGATCATCTTCCCAGCGAACTGAAATTTCCTGAAGGTTTAGTTCGGGGAGTTTTCAGCAAACCGGGTTTGATTACCCTAGGGATTATAAGTGTTGAAGAAATGTTGTTTTTTTCGTGTGGGATGATCCCACTGAGTGGTTAGGAACCATGGTCTTTTTTTTTTTGTCTACAAGGGCTTGTCCCATGTGTCCGAACTTCCATTTGCTGAGCCGGTAGTTTTTGTATCACTGTATATATATATATATATACATACATACATATATATGTATATCATATACAATAGTTCCCTTTGTAAATCCACCAGAGATGGGTTTTGCTTGGACCATCTTAAGCACATCAATACTAATCAGTACTAATCATGGGGTTGGAGCAATCACCGAAAAGATAGACATGTGTGATTTTTTGAAGCTGAAATGATGAATTACTTATAATTGTTTTTGGATTAGCAATGTACATATTATATACGTATAGGTATTGACTTTACAAGAGTTCAATACGCAGATTTGAATCAGTTTGCTATAATTAGGCGTTTGTTTTAGTCAAACATATTATCCAAATCTGAGGACAGGCGCAAATTTGCGAGCTCATGTGGGACCCATGCCTAGATGTTTCTGTGCGATATCACACTGCCAGTTGTTGCCGCAGATCGCCACGCCTGTTGGTGCTGTTTTTCATATTTTCTTAGTGGAGCTCATCAGCCTTGTTGGCCACGCCAGGTCTGTAGTTTCGTGTGCACCCATTTTTAATCTTGCATTTTACCAGCTAAAATCCTGAATTGTGTTTTTACTGGTATGACACCAGTTTTATCCCAAGATCAACAAACATTTCTGGCTTGCCAGCCCGGATACTTGCAGAGCGGATCTCTATACGTTTGGAAATTAAGAGCCGCATCATGCAGAACAGCTGTTTCTGTGAAGACAGCACTTGATTGAAAGTTGAAACTGCCCACGAACTGCTTGAACTTCTTGTAAGTATTTCCCCTGTTCCATCCTCGTTAAAATTTCCCTTATATTTTGGGAAGGGCCGGGCCAGGTATAAATGGTTTATATAGGCTCATTTTGTAGCACAAGAAGCCCCTGGCCCAAGGCATTTTGTAACAGGGTACATTTTAGGCAAAGTTGCCAATTTTTGGGGTGTCATTTTGTAAACATTTTGATAGTCCAGGTCATTTTGTAGGAGGGTCAAGTATGCTTACTTGACCCATTTTGTAAAGCCAGAATATAGTCTTGAAACAGCAAAAAAAACACATTGAAATCCTTGGCTAGGTCGGCCCAATTCATTTTATAAGGAGGTGTCGGCAGCTCAAGAGGAGTCATTTTATAAGAACATATGGTTTTTACACACATTTATACATATTAC
>BGPT01000545.1:139833-176916 GCA_003297045.1 Symbiodinium sp. clade C Y103 | reverse complement strand
GCTTTCTATAATACAAAGATATCCTATATTTAGATCTATATACGTAGTAGTTCAAGTCTTACATGGTCTTACAAGTGGTTAGGTGACTTGTACAAAAGAGCACAGTATATGAGTCCCCTGCAAAAACCCTCCCATTTTGTAAGCCAATGAATAAGGCTTTGATGCAACAGCCAAAATCCCGGCACAAATTTGGCGCGCTGATCATTTTTCCAAGAATAACCAGAATTTCCTATAGAATGACTTCACCCTGACAAAAAACCCTTCCTTGCAAAATGAATGGCACCAACTCAACCAAGATTTCAAACTGCANAAATCCTTATAAAAAGGGGGTCGTAAAATCGACGAGTTGTGAATGCACAGAAGAAAAGGTGAAGCAGAGAGCCAAAGGTTGAGTCCTTACAAAATGGGCGCCCCAAAAGCCATCAGAACTCTCGACTTCTTATTTTTTCTTTTAAAAAGCCCACCACATAACTTGCAACGTCCATTTTTTGTGAAAAGTTGTCACCTTATAAAATGAGCTAGGTTTTTGGAGTCGGAAGTTGGGGTCAAGAACCAGTGCATTTTGTAAGGGGCTAAATTCCCAAAAACCACCCCATTTTATAAAGGATTTCAAAGTCCTACAGATTTGTACTTATATTTTGGGTTGTCCAACCCCACCCCCCAAGTTTCAACGGGGATCCTGTTCCCAATAAAAGAGTCTCAAGCTGACACCTCTGACATTGCTTGAAGTAGCGCCGGAAAAGCCCACAAAAATCGGGGGGTTTTGCCTGTTTTTGCTAAACTTAGCAATCAGACTTCGTCTTCGGATTCCCTCTGACGGTGAGATCAAAAGTGAAGTGAAAAGAGCCTGTGAGAGCAGCGGTCCAATAAAAAGAATCATTTCAAGGTGTTCTGCAGATGGGAGGCTCGCGACGATCCCCCATCCCTTTTGCTTGCCATGCCGGTACAAGCCCAAGTTGGCCAACCTCTCCACACGGTCTACTTCACGGCACCGCCGCGATATGTGGCTCCGGTATGATTTACAACAGTCGAAATTTCGCCTCCCTTATCTTCGAACAAAATGGATCAGGTTGGATCATGTTTCTGATTTAAGTGTGTCGATCTGAAACATACCAAAGGTGTGCCTAGATTTAGATGGTTGGATCATTCCAAAGGTATCCATCATGTCATTTGTTTTGACATATGGCTGTGTCTGAAAATGTATGGATACCTTTCGAATGGCCATTGAACATGGGAATTCAGGGGGAAACCCATGGATTTCGGGTATCCTATGTGCATAGTCCCCATCGTTTCCCGCATCAGTTTTCCATGATTGTCCCAATATTATTACCATAATGTTCCCATATGACCCATAATTGTCCCAATCATTTTCCAATATTACCAATTAATTCCGCAACCATTTTCCCATATGATTCGTATGATCCATATTTTCCCACAAATTTCTTGATGATCTTCATATGTTTCCCATATTGTCCATACACAGGTTTCCTGAAATAGGGGTGTACTTCTAAGTTATCCATTCTATTTTCGGATTTTCCATTGTAAACCATCCAGCTATTGGGGATCCCGTATTTATGGAACCCCTCATGTCATTCATTGGAGTGGTTTAAGGGCAACTTTAGAGGAAACCCCTACATTTGATGGGAAAACCATGGTTTCCTGTAGATTTTCCCTTCAACCAATCCAGCGACCCACGGGACGGGACAGAATTTCCCTTTTTTTTTCGCCACGTCGTGACGTTCCCCTGGCGTTGACACGTCGCTGTGACGAGGAGTTCGTGGAGGAATTGCTGGACGTCCTGGACGGGAAGGAGCGGCAAGCTGTGAGCACCCCGTGGCTTTGGGGTACTCTCGGGTGCTGTGGGGGCGGAGAGTAGATGAGATTAAAAACTGGAATGATGGTTAGTAAAGGGGTTGATAGTCGATAGTATAGTGATTCATGGTGATTGATATGATAAATAGCTATTAAGCCATCATTACTGGGCTGTTAAGGCTGAATCATCAATGGACATGTGTGCCAATTTAATCATCAAAACCAGGTTGAATGCAATGGATTAATAGCAATCAACCAGGCTTTATGATGACTAAGAGTGGTCAATTGCGATTGACCCATCAACACTAGTTCTTTTTTGTTTTTTTAATGATGATGATTGATCCATAGTTTAACTATGGTTGATGGGTCATAAACTATGGACTAATGACTAATCACATATATTTATATACTATGATATGATTTAATAGTGAAGTAAAAACGTACAAAGTCTGTTTATAACAAACATGCCTGTCATAGTTTAATCAGTTACAAGTCAACTTAGCTCCCTTCAAAGACCTCACCTTGTAGCTACTTGTGGGTCCAGTTGAGGTTACAAGTGGGTATAACCAAATTGTTGGCATGGTAATAAACCCCCATAACCCTTATAAAAAAGTGGTAATATATCCACTTATGACCGGATCTGCACTTCCAAGTATATGATAGCATTGATCTGGCTGCATGATAACGAAGTCACCACGACGTCACCACAACGTCACTAAAGGTTATGGTTTAAAAGATATGGGGGAAGCATCCTCAAATGATCTTACTTCAGTTTGCTGAATCCGTACAATTCAGATTCATTCAGCCAGAATGATAATGTGTGCTAATATAATACCTTGATATAATATCATGTGGTATATCATTGGGATGATATGTGTGAATGTAGTACTTATATATGGTCACTAGTAGTCACCATTAGCACCATTCGTATCCATTCGTAATATACACTAGAAACTAAAGAATATAGTTGGTATATAATGAACTATTAGTAAATTACTATATTATCATGTGGTATCTATGTAAATCATGTAAGCATGAGCTAATCATATACTACTTGATGATGGCAACATAGTGGAATATATGTGTATATATATATATACACAGTATATACATATAACCAACATCCAACAATAGTGGGATATCATTAACACATTGATGGGCTGTAAATTTTTAGTATTGTTGCAAGGACAGGTCACCGGGGGATCTGTCACAGGCTTGTTGCTGGAAATTCCGTTAACCAACCAACCAGAACCAAACAGAGACCACGGAGGGTTTTGAACAATGCTCAATGGGGAGTTCATCAACACTAGACAATCATGAAAAAAATGAGAATTATGCATATATATATATATATGTATATATACACCCACAATAAAGACAACATGATTTCCCACTTTAGCAGCTCATATGATAGCAATGGTCCACTTCAAAACTGCTTGGTATTCGTTGGTCGCAAGTTTGGATTCCCAGCTATTGGGATCATCACCCAGGTGCCATCGGCACATCACCGGAATCGTAAACGGAGGGATCTTTGCTGTTGTGTATGTTGGGACTGCGGTTTGATGGATTTACAATGGTCTACAGTTTTACAGTTTACATACCACAAAAATCTACATAAATCTACATCAAAGCATGAACATAAACATGTAGAAAAACAGGTAGAAAAACGTGATATTTTTCAACATGTGTAAACTCTAAACCATTGTAAACCCATCAAACCACAGTCATCCACTGGAAGTTCACCACACCTCAGGGGCCCGAGCCTCGCAGGATTTTATGGGCAAACCCCTGCGAGTCAACTGGGCTCGTGAAAAGGCCGCTGGGAGATGACGGGCAGCGGCAACATCTTAGCTCTACCCCAAGCTTAGATTTGTTGGTTAAACTATGGTGAAACAAGAATGAAACTATAGAAAACAAGAAATCATAGTTGAATACAGGCAACAAGTATAGAAAACAACGGTAAGAAATCATAGTTTAACCACAGGAAATGTGGGATTCAAACAACATAAAACAACTATAGATTAAGAAAGCATAGTTTAACAGCAAGAAATCATAGTTTAACCAACACAGAGTGGGATTTGGCAGCAAACATGTGAATTTGATGATCAAACCTGTGGATTTGGCAAAAATGAGGTATGTTGGACCACCACACATGTATATTTGACCGGCAGACATGTGGATTTGATTGGCCAAAACTGGATCTACTTATCTACTGCAATTATTGGATTGGCAAATTTCTCGTGATCTTCCTGACGAAAACACACAGCTCACCTTTGACATTCGACAGGTACGTTGAGTATCAGGACCGTCTAAATTGTCTCATTTTCTAGTAACTGATTGTTTGGGGTTAGAGAGAAGCTATTTCAGAGAAACCCAGTAGTATCGTATAAGTTAACATGGGTGGTACATTCATGTAAAAGACCATGGCTGTCTGGCAATAGGATAGTGCTGCAGACAGCGAGCCGATTGTTGCAGTGCCTTCGACACCGCGCTTGCCGCAACTCGCCCCAGAGAACGAACGCAATACCATGATGGTATGGTCAGCTATTACTTCGCGAGTTCTGGATATGAGATTTCGGAATCGGGGATGAGTCCACGCTCAGGATGAACTGCAACAGCTCAACTAAACGAATTACGCAACGAATTACGCATGCAGCGCATAGGCCAGGGCGCGCTAACAAACCCAAGAGTTGGATTTGACCAGCGCAACTCAGGACTTGAGCAACTAACACGTTTCTACATTGGTACTGCATTCGCCTCGAGGCAAGAATTGGTTGCCGCGGCAGCGCAACAGGGAGGTTAGAGCCCATTTCTATCGGGGACGATCCTCCACTGTTTCAGGGTCAAGCAGGATTCGCAGGCATTTGACCGGCTGATGCATAGAATGGAGGCTGCAGAGGTGTCCATGACATATGTTTTCGACGTTGGAATCCATCAGTTATGATGATGAACACTCAATTTTGGCCAGTAGCCATCTCTGCTTTCCTTGGTGCAAGTCCGGATTTGAGTCATCAAAGTTGCCCGTTTTTCCGGTAATTTTTCCTTGTCCTTTCCACAGTCTTCACTGTTTCTTGTTCACATAATTTCAAATACCAATTTCTGTGAATAAAACCCAAGTTTCCCTGATGAAATCTCTAGCTCGTTGAACCTTGGTTTTCCATGGTGTGCATATAATTACATGTAATTAGATCTTCATATATCTTCATATATCTTCATATTTAGTTCAAAAAATCTGATAGTTGTCCATTGTTTTCCAGTAGGCTCTAAAAGATCTTCAAGTTTTTTTTGAATCAACTCACCAATCTTCTTTACATTGTTGTTTTTCCAAATTCTTGCAGGTCATTGCCACCACCCAATGTAATGTTGACTCAACGCTGTAGAAGTTGGGCCCCAGGAGGAAGCTTGGTGGCAGAAGAAACGTCAACATTTTCATCGCAGTGGAGTGCCTCGCTATCCCTTGCAGCTGCCGAAAGGCGAATTTTCGGTGAAGGGATGGACCCGATTGGGGGGTCGGTGGTTTAGATCATGGGAATATCTTAAACCATGACCACCAAAAGGAAAGAGATCGTGAGGTATCACCAGGACTTAAGACAAGGAGGGTTCCTTTGGCAAAAAGATGTGCATCCATCATTCGCAATGGGAAGGGAATGTCATCCAACTCAGACTCTCAAAGACTTGATTGGAGGGAAGATTAACAAGAAGACCTTCAACTTCATGTTTTGGGGTAAAACCCATCGTTTCCTTTTTTCCCCATAGATTTTCAGACAAAATAGATCAAAATAGTTTGTTTTTTTCCACAGTTTCCATATTGTCCTAGGATTTACCCATGTTTTGTAGGGGATTTTTTCAGACAGCCGCCTTTGATTACCATCTTGATGGTGAAGTTCTCATGCACCTGACATCAGTTTTTGCTGCTTCAGTTCTCGAGTATTTGTTGCTTTTCTGGGGAAGAAAGCCACATTTTAGCGCAGTTGATATACCCTCTGGTAATTTAACATAGCTATTGAAAATTGCCATTTATTTATAGTTGACCTTCCCATGAAAAATGGTAATGTTCCATAGTTATGTGGCTGTTTACCAGAGGGTACAATCACCAATGTTTGCTGCAAACAAAATCCCAAGGTTTCATCATGTGTTTCAGTAAAATCAGGCAAACAGATCAATTTCTGATGTTCTTAATTCACCAAGTAGACAAGTTGCAATTTAATTCTAAAGATTCTAAAGATTCATCAGGTTCAATTTCATTCAATTTCCATGTTTTCCAAACTACAGAAACAAACCTGGAAAGCATTCCTGACTGGTCTGACTTGGTGTCAGAGAAAATCTACAGAAACAACCCCGATTTGGCTCTGCATATTCTCCATTGAGCCCATTGAAATCACCAAATTCTTGGTTGTGTTTACCTCATCATATCCCACAATATCCCCGTGATAAGCCCTTGATTTATTGTAACATTTCTGATCCAATGAACCCATTGAAATCACAAGACAAAAGGTGTTCCCCCAACTATGGTGATAAACACCACACAGCCGAGTGACATGTTAGTTATCACAAACCAACTTGGCTTTCAGAATTTCAATATAAATCTCATTGTTTCTCCTCAATCCCAATATGTTCCCTACCTTAGATAGCTAAATTCCACGGTGTTTTTTCCCAGATTTTCCAGGGTCAAATTCCAATTGTCCTTCATTTTCCTGGATCAATCTCCATGTTCCCTGCCGGAGCACCACAAAAACGTCACCTTCCCCGGCAGGTTTGCAGCAGCTCATTGCGCCCCCGCCCGCAGAGCAGGAAATGGAGGATACGAGGCATTTGGGGCCGTTGAGGGGGTAGAACATGGTGCAATAGCAATGGGTTAAAGCTAGCAAATTATGTTGACAATGATTAACAATTACTATCATAAGCCTATTAATTATACTATATATATATGTATGATGCATGCATGGTTGATATATATGGTATACAATTGCAATCATAAGCAACGGGTTATATACGCGGTTAATAGTTATCTATACAATGATGATATTACATATTATCAAATCGATTTATCCGTACACGTATTTGTTAATGGGCTAATAATGATAGGGATTATAGTGGACATGAATAATGGGAATATACTGGATACCTGGGTTAGTAGTGGTCAATGATTCTTATGAATGCCAATAAATCAATACTTGTCCTTAGCCATTGAATTCTTACCCGTTTATCAAGAGTTGGTTAGCCACTTATTTTTCCATTATTATTTAACAAATGACACATTGTGGTCAATAGTGGTTTATATGATGATTAATGGTTGTTAATAAGTTAATAATGTTCAAAAACGGGTTTACAATCGTTAGGAGATGTTGATGGAATTGTATGCAGGGAAAACTACAGAATACACTTTGGTTTTCAGCAAACACTGGGTTTCCTGTACTGCTTGCCCCAAACAAAGCCCAAGAATTCAAAAAAAAACAGTGGGATTGTCTAGCAGTTCTTGTAGAGTTATGCATGGGATATATTTATAGCCAACCAAGGTGGGAAATTCACAAATTATTACGAGATTTTCCACTGCAACAGATTTTTATCCCTTTGGGTCGACCTTTAGTGGCAGCAAGAGCCATGGAAATGAATTCCGCTTCATAAGGCTTCTAACCCGATCTTCCATTGCGGAATATGGGGGTTTCCTAAACTGGTGGTACCCAAAAATGGATGGTTTATAATGGAAAATCCAATCTATAACTGGATGATTTGGGGGTACCCCTATGACTTAGGAAACCTCCATATAGTGGAAAGGGATGAACGTGCAAAATCCTATTTTTGGGTATGCCCTAATGTTCATCCATTCCCACAATTTGCCACATATGCTGGGCTCAAACGGTCAAAGTTTTCTGATTTTCTTCAGCATCCAGTTGTTTTTGGTCAAGACTTGTTTGGAACAATACACAAATCATGTGTTGCAATCTACGGTAGAAAACCATTGGTTTAACCCTCTGGTAATAACCATCTATATGGTTTAATAAGGACAATGATGGTATATGAATGGGATGATAATGGATTTACCCTCTGGGAATCAAACATGGCTGGCTGGAAGATCCCCGAACTAAATGGAGGTTTCAAGTTGGGAATATCGAATTATTTCTGTTGGATTTTCCAACAAGCCACGTTTCATTTCCGGATCGTATTGATTTTGTTTGTTGACGCATTTGTGTAATAAAATCAACAATTTTGGAAACATCTGTTCTGATTCAACTCTCCAAGCAAAATGATTCAGCCATATTCAGCCCCTTTGACCGCCCCGCAAAACCTTGGCGGTGGAAATCCACCTTGGCAGAGAACATGGGACGAGTTGACAACACAGGTGAGGCACTGGTGATACCCTCTGGTAAACTAATATAGCTATGGAAAATCACCATGTTTAATTGGAAAATCAACTATTTCTATGGCCATGTTCAATAGCTATGTTAGTTTACCAGAGGGTAAGTGTTTTGCATACCTGGGACTATGATCCCACTCCACCAGTGGATAATTTGTTTTTTTCCTTTCGTAGACTCAGCAATGCCAATGCCTGATGTTTATCTCAGCTCACCATAATGAACATCCTTTGGTTCTCGGAATCAAGCATATGTGTGTCCATATTCATTATAATATATATATATATATTTGTTTGCATAATGTTCAATTAGTTTTCCATTAAAACCCATTAAAATCAATCCAAGTCAATTAACATCCACTAAAAAACCATTAAAACACATAAGAATCACCATTTAAATCACCACTGAATTCCACGTTTTCACACATTTCACCACTTTGGGTTTTCTTTTTCCCTCACCATCCACCGAACCGTGCCAGACAGCGCGGCTTAGGACAGAGGAAGTGGAGAAAGCCGAGGAAGTCACAGCGGAGATCGATGAGCTCTGAGGCTACCAGGGATCGATTTCTGGTGCGCAAGACCCCAGAAATTGTTGGTCTGTTCAAAACGGTTTTAGCCATCATTTGTAGAAGTTTTCAACCATGACTACTGGTCGGTTGATACTTGTTTTTTTACTAACTGATAGACACATAAAAAACACACGTTTTTTGGGCAACACTTATTCGTCCTTTTCCAAACTTGCCGATAGTTGCTGAGATTTCAATCAACATGTTTTTTCTAGTCGCAAACAAGGTGTTCTTTTCCCATGGGGCCTACACATTTCAAGAGGGGGTTTTGGTTGCCTTGAGGTTATATGTCACTCAAAGGAAGAGGACTGCATGGTGATTACATCTCCGACCAGCTTGAAAATACAATGGTTTCGCAAAAGAAACAAACGTGCAGTACAAGTTTAAGAAGCAAATATAGGGTTAGGGATTCGATTTGGTGTTATGTCTGTATGATTTACCATCAATGGGGGAATTTCAAATAGAACATGGCCATGACATCCTGCATGTTGAATGTCCATTGCTAATTGACTTCTGTCAGTTCCATTGAGTAATGTTGATTTGAAGAGTTATGTTGATTTGAAGAGTTGAAGAACATCTCAAAATCAAGACAAAATGTTGAGAGACTGGAATAACCGACCCTCCGAATGCGCCACGTAGTGCATTCCCCGTTCCATGAGTGACTGTTTCACGCGTCGCCGCACGCACCATGGGTTCCACGGGAGTTTGATGCGCGATGCGCTCCACGTAGATGGCTTTCATTGTTAATTCGGTGCAGATCTCGGCAACTCTGAATAGGTTGCCACTGAATCTAAATGTTTAGACTTGGGGTGGGAAGAGCCAGGGCAGCCAGGTCGTTGGCTCTGTTGGATGACAGATCCAAAATGATCTTAAATGACTGTTGGCTATGCCAACGACCCGGTTGCAATATGACCCATTCCATTTGCAAATTGCAGGGGTCTTTATGTCTTGAAGCATCCGCTGAATTCACAGGTGATAATCCTCAGAGATGTTTTCCCATATCCCGACGAGGCTCAAAATCATTGACCCATATTGACCCGCTTTGGGGATGGTGCCAAAAGTGACCAGCCATTTATAGATCCATATCTATACCCGCACATACGGATCCCTGCATGGGGTCTCCGTCGTGGTTTCGTCACGCTCGCTGATTCGACCGAATCACCGGAACGGACGATCGACGCTCTTTGCGAGCGCTGTGGCTTTGGGAAGTGGCTGTGGCATGGAGGAAGTGAGGACAAAATTGACCAAATGCTGAAGTTCCCTTTGGGCCGGTGGGAAATCTGTAGTGCCCTAAATTGTAGAAATATGACAATGAACCATTTGTTGCTAGTATATGTTTTATGGGATTTCTGTCTAAATATACTAATTTACCATTATCTTTGTGATTGTTCTATGTTTTATGTATTTATATAAATGTTGCAGTAAGAGTGTCTCAATCCAGGGCATGCCAGCAATGCCAGATGTTTCTTAAGATTTCAATGAATCATCACCAAATGGCCGCACGTTTCAGCTATATTCAGGTCAGAGAATTATTGTCTATGTATGATTAATCCAGATATGATGAATGTGGGCACTGTATGAACTTGGTATGATTGCCAGTGATTGGATGTTTGACACTATGACTTTATATGTCTGGATAGTTGCACTTAAGCATTGGCTATCTCATCACCAGATGTTGCAGACAAACTGACCGTTTTTTTTTTTTTGTGTGTTGTGTATACTGTATACATATATAATCATATTATATAATACATAGTTATAACATGTAGCTAATTATTATTGTATGTACGATTTTATGCAAACATGTACCTACAACTACATGGTCGGGCGGTGATAGATGGCCGTATGGTTTCGTACACATTCATCTCATTTCTGATACAATTGTATAAATGGTGATGTGGCAAATCCTCCACGCTGGCCATTCGAAATGCATGTACAACTTCACATGTGCATGTTTATTTTTTGGCTTGTCATATTTTGACGTCGAGCAAAAGTACTTCAGTTGAGACACTTTCATGTGATTTTCTTCAGTGCAGCCCTTTTTATTGTCATGCACCGCATNAAAAAAAAAAAACATGAAAAAACGCGTTTGGCTGAGGCGAAAAACACAAAAGAACCACAAAGTGCGCTCTGGCTGTGGCGCCAGTGCAGTGAACTAGCAAAAACACTGTTTCGTGACGCGGCCTTCTGCACCCGCCCAGCCAACTACNAAAGAACCACAAAGTGCGCTCTGGCTGTGGCGCCAGTGCAGTGAACTAGCAAAAACACTGTTTCGTGACGCGGCCTTCTGCACCCGCCCAGCCAACTACATGACGACTATAACTCTTCAGAATCAACCAATTATAGATCTCGTATATACATATATAAATCATGTTTACATTGCATGTATATATATATATATATATATATTATACACACACCTATATATAAATAGATAGATATGGTGTACTTCCTCACCCAGTCAAGCCATAGAACCCCAACAAAAACATGATTGTGAAGCCCCTCCCCAATTTCCATCTTGGTTCCCGTTGCTCTCTGGATTCTTGGTCACCTCTTCCCACTGGCTGATTCGCTGAGGCCTCTATGGAACAACTGACAAATGAGCCCTCGGTTAATGGGTCAATATAGGGCTAAGGGGTTATACCAGTGGGAGATCCAACTGGTATATTGGTGACTACTGCAACTGATATTAGGAATATTATTAGGAATATTTACTAACCAACCAGTCTAATGAGATGGAATGGGGCTGAAATGGCGCCACATCGATCCCTCTTTTCTTTGCTCATTTGAGGACATCATATGACATCATGATTTCTGCCCCAAGAAAGTAGACAGTTTGGCTAATAAGATGGATTTAGAATCACCGCAATCAAAAACTCACATGTCCTAAAAAAGATGGTTCACTCGTTGAAATATCTAAAACAGTTCAGCCCCTACAAAAGATCTACTGTAAAACAATCACACTTTTATCCTTTCATCCCCTACAATTCACGCAGCTTTTGGCTTGTAGCCCCGACAATGCGCTGGCGTGACGCAGAGCCGGCAGCGTGAGGCAATTGGAGGGACTGAGCCAGGCATACGGTGGATTTGGGTAGTATGGGTCAACATATTTGTCTGAAAATGGTGTATCCCACATCCATTGTTAACCATCATATTTCCCTATTAAAATTGCCATTTTGGGGGGTTAACCCTCCATTTTCAGACATCCCCATACGTCAAAATATGGACATATATTTAAGGCCCGGTGGACAGTGGATATAGACCATCCGTTTAATTTGGGATACTCAATTTTGACCCATTAAAAAAATGAAAAGTGTATCGAAATGTTTGCTGGATGTCCCCTGAAATTTGAGCCATCAGTATGTTGCATAGTTGTAGATATTGTAGATCAACACAAAACCCCTTTGAACGGCAGATGGTTTGGAGCGTCCTGTGACTGTGGCATTGTGTGGCCACATTGCCTTAGGTCAAGACATGGTGATTTGATTTTTTTTCCTGCCGCAAAAACGGCGCATTCACTTTTTGTTGTTCTTTTTTTGCAGAGAAGTTTGCCAGAGATTTTCACCGCTATGTCCACTGAATTTTGGTGGAGACAATACAGAAAAAAGAACACAGCTGCAATTTCAAATGGCAGAATTATAGATGATCTACCACCTGAAAGACCTATGAACTTATTGATTTTTACCATAGGTATTCTCCCATGAGTTCAGATCACTGTGGTAGATCAACTATGTTTTCACATGTTTTCACCACTATTGACCTTCTCGAAGCCACAGGATGAGATGCTCGCCATAAGGATGTTGAGATGGCTGGCCCTATGCTGCTTGGACAGTGACAGGTTTATTGAGATGGGTCAAACCATGGTAACTTTGCGATTAACTTAGTACTAGCTAAGTAGTAAAGAAGTCTTCGTAACTTTGTGGTAAACAGTACTGTAAACAGAATAATATGGTGTGTAATTACTATATAGTTACAGTTAAACATAATTTATCTCACATTTATACAAACGACATATGTGGGTCGTAAAAGTGGTTGCTGGTAGGTCACCATCCCTAACTTGGATGGTTCAATCTGGCTTACCACTAATGGTTTACTAATGTCTACTATGCTGATTAATAGCCATGATGATTATCAGTGATGAATGGTGATTAATAGTGACTAATACATAGTCCTTAATTAAAAACTGTATACATGTAGAAACTAATCCTTTAGATGTTTGCCATAGATGGAAAATCACCATAACCAGCAAACATCAGCATGTTTTTTTTTGACTACCGAAGATTGACCGTGAAAATGTCAAACATCCGTACGGGTGTGCACACCCCACCACCGAGTTGACCCAGCAGCAAAATGTGCCTTGTTGACACAGCCTGTGGCCTTGATCGGGCACTTCAGGGAGGTACTCAAGGAAGTGCTTGCATAGATCTTACACTACGGCGCATATGGGATAATTGCATCAAATTTCAACAGAGGCTGTTGATTTGAGGGGGGGTATCATGGGACATCGTATGGGAACCCTGAAGAATCGAGTCAAAACGCCGAAACATGTGGGTAGCAAACCGAACCGATCTTTATGAAGATACTCAAAATTTGCGTACAGATGCATATTTCCGGATGCATTGTGTGCATATAATATACATACCATTATATCAGATTATATATATATATACATAGATATACTTTTAAGTAGGCCCCAAAGTGACTTCACTTTTCTACCTTTTGAGGGGTTAAAAGTGTTGCCTCCTATGCACATTGTTGCTCACATACTTCTTACTTTGCTATACTTCACTACTATATATTTATCACTAGATTAGTTTAAGGGAAAATTTACAGGAAACCCCTATATTTAATGGGTAAATCCATGGTTTCCTGTAAATTTTCCCATTAACCAATCCATTGAATTTACAAATCTAAAAACACTATCCAGATTTGTTGCTTGGAGGAGCATCCCACTTAGTAAGTGGTTCATAACCCTTCTTAGCAAGTGCTCGATTCCTTGGGTTATTCCGCCAGTCACAAACCAGTCATGATCTGTTTGGTGAGCCTCCAATTACTGTACTTTGCCAGTGTGTTGCTCATGTACTTATTCTTCTAGTAGACTTTACCTTACTTTACTATATAATATCCGTTGAACACATGTTCATCCTGTATATTAGTCTCTTAATACTGGAGTTACACTAACATGTGCTAATATGTCTATATACACATGTACAGATACACTCTATATAAAGTACTAACTAGATTTACCCTCTGGTGAATTAACATGACATAGACCCCTGAAAATCCCCAATTTTTAGTGGAACCCAATCTTCCATCCCTGATAAATGCCAGGGTCTATGTCAATTTACCAAAGGGTATTAAGTATATACTTTCCCATAATTTCCCATCTGGGTTTGTCTGAACATAGTGTATCCTTAGACCCAATGGTTAATCATCATTTTCCTAATTTTCGATGGCTATATATAATTGGTTGTATACCCCATTTCCAGACACACCAAAATATCATACCAAGTTGAGTAACCACTATAAATCCCTCTAAATCACGATGAATCCCATAAGAATCCCATAGTGATCCCTATAATTTGACTATGAAGGTCTCCTGAGTCATGGACCCCCCAAATCATCCAAGGCCTCTCCTCTTGGGATGTCGTTCTTGTCAGGATCTTAGAGATGCCAGGGCTGGGAATCCCCAGCTAAAATGATGGGAAAATGGGGGATTTCACCAGATTTACCCTCCGGTAATCAATCATAGCAATGGAAAATCCTCTATAAATGGAGGTTTATCGCTGGGAAAATCATCTATAAATAGTGGATTTTCCAGCATGCCATGTTTGACTACCAGAGGGTATACATGAACAATGAGGGAAATTCTGGATGTCGGCAACACGTGATTTGAAAGAATGTTGGTTAAAATGTAGGAGAGTGGTGATTTAACCAACAAGATTGACATTTGCAGGGAAATTGTAAGCAACCAACGTTTCACTCTTGGGTGTATGGTAGATATATCGAACTGGCTGATGGGGTTTATAAACCAACAAACACGGATATTCAATGGGATTTACACTTGATTTATGAATATTTATGATAGATAAGTTGGATTAAGTTTGGTGTATATCTAAAGATAAGGGTTGTGGTGGATATATCGTGTGACTGGGGGCATCACTTTGTGGTCACCGGGAAAATTCCGACGACTCAAAATATGTTACTATGGATGTAAAGGAAAAGGGATATCATTGTTTTTGAGGGATACACAATTATGTTCTATTATTTTCTAGTGTTAATTGAGCATCAAATCATGTTGCACGATTGGATCCCCCAAAAAAATGTCTGGTTTGAGACCAAACACAAAATGTGCGGTCTGCCGTCTTTTACACTTTGACCCATATCTATAGATTGCCCGTTGGAACCGAATCCATGTTTTCGTTGAGAAAGACGTGAGGGAGTGTGTTGATGGTGACATAGAGGAAATGTCAGCAATTCGTTTCCTCTCATGTCCAGCACTCGGGCTGACATGTTTGTGTACCCAGGTTGTATATATGTGGGGGTGATGAGACATGTACTTCCAAGATTTTAAGTTCATGATCTTATCAAATGACTGATATTTCAGTCGAGCACACATCGGAAACACCCTGACAAAATGGTTTCACTGAATCAATTGCAAATCCCAATTTTATGATATCCATATCCTGACTTAATGTTTGCTCCCACAGAACATTGGCTCTACTGAACTAGTTGCAAGTTTCTTCTTTTGCAATTCTGTATGGTTAAATATAAATATATACATATACATATATTATGGTTCCACCAAGCAAGGAACAAGACATATCAAAAAACCTTTTCGGAAGAACAATGAACTGCAATCCAGACCAAAGAAGTCCTGGAAAGTCTTTCCTTTGCCACCAAAGTCAAAGGAAACAAAAGGCAAAACAGGTGGAGGCAGTCCAGAATCGAGAGCTGAAGTGGAGCCTATCCGTCGAGACAAGCTAAAAAGAAGCACAGCGTTAACTGCAGACGGCAGTCCAGCATATCAGAGCGTGGCCAAAGGTCGGAAGATTCCTTGTCTCAAAGGCGTTTCACATGTTTCGCACCAAAAAGGTTTTCACTCCTGTGTCAGTCCTGCCAAAGAAGAACCTTGGAGCTGCTCAAAGATCCAGTTTGACAAGTGCAAGTTTGGCCAAGCTGAATGAGACTCCAAGAGGATCGGTTGGACGTGAAGCGGCTGCAAAGGCCTCTGGAGATTCTACGCCCAAGGCATCTGGAGATGTGGTCCGAGAGGGCTGCGGCAGAGATGCGTCGACCCCATGCGGTGGGAGCAAATGCAGTCGAAAACACTGGAAACGATGAACATGTGTTCCTCAAAAGGTTTTGACCCATGGAGGGACAGAATTTGATTCTGAAGTTCAAGAAGGTTTTGACTTGGACGGATCCTATGTCGAGAAAACTGCTGCGTACTCACTGTGGCAAAAGCCCATGGGGAGAACAGGTCCTCGCAGCAGCGCTTCACTGACAACTAGGACTGCAAGCCCAGCTTTGGCCTGACGGGTGGCTAAGTTGGTTTATAAACCCAATGAACTGCTTGGATATAGCTACTGTACTACAAATTATCCACGGAAATCACCTAGGTAAGTTCACCAATTTAGCTTTTTTGTGAGCCCACATTGTAAGGATATCCTATCGCATCTTATGGAATACTAGTTGTTTGATAAGTGTCCCATTCATATGGGTTGGTTCAGAGTCCCCCATAACCAGGTAGTATCACTCCTTATTTCATAGCCAATCAACAGCTGGGTCTTGAACAAGTTATATGTCCAGTTATTACCCTACTTTATTCCTGTGTTTATTCCTTACATAACCCTATGATTTATATAATATACTATCTATGAAATTAATGCTATTATACAATTTTAACACAATATTCACTATGTAATACATGTAATATTATTAAATGTATTTCTATAGATACTTATACATGATATAATGTAAATGTACATATATATATATATACATACATAAATCAATATATATATATATATACATATTCCCAGAAGTATAGCCATGATATCCAAGTTTTACATGGATTTTCATGGCTCAACTGGGATGCCCCCATCATCCGTGCCAGGCGTGGGGTCCTGCCGGCCACGAGCGTTTGAACGACGTGGCACAGCGGTTACTTCATGGTGCGCGTTGCGTTTGGCAAAGGGCCAGAGCCACGAGTTTTCCCTCGGAAGTTTTGGGTTGGATCCCAGATACCAAATTTGGGTTGGTTTACTGGTAAATTTACGCTTGAAACCTTCAAACCCTGGTTTTTACATATGTTTTTTTCTAAACAATAAACAGAGTTACCTGTACTTGCATATCTTATGATCCATTTGCGAAAGGTGAGAAAGAGATTGTTCACCAAAATCAGTCCCAGAATTCTAGCGTTCCATCCCGACAGTCTTGGAGAGTAGCTATATGTGACCAGTGCTTTGCAAGTCCCGTGAGCAACACGTTATCTTCACCAGTTCTGGATGGCATCCCCATCAACGTGTCGTTGATTGGATGCTCATCATTTCATGATGAATTATCATGTTGGTATCTCAAATCAGTGTTCACAGTTTTCCGTTGGGTCAGAATCAAGGAATCTACAAGTAGTTCACAACGTTTTTTTCACCTATTCATATTCTCGGAACTAGCGATGTTATGCTCAGCCAATGACCATTGAACGATTATTCCCGAAATAACAATTTGAACATTAAACATTATATAATATTATATATGTAATATATATATGTTTTAAGCAAGTGAAATTGTATATTTTACCAATATTTTCTGACAAACTGACAAACCTATTTGTTTTCACCGAACAAAATACCTCCAACTCACAAACTGCAATGCACATCTCATTATCTCAACCGCTCATGCATTGGTCATACACATTTCTGTATGTCGTAAGAACTTGTGTATACAGAGAAAAGACACATATCATATATCGTAAATCCTAACTATGACTATGTTGTTTTATATCAGAACATATGTCTATTGTAATGTCTATTGTACATGTATGTCAGATGTTTCAGCACTTCAAAACTTAGCATACAGTAGATGAACATCATTGCCTCCCCATCTTCAATTGAAAAACGAACGTGGCAGGTAAACACCGTGATCAGATCCGCACAATGTGGGACTCCCAGAAGTGGTCTCGCCAGTCTCTTGGGTGGATATCGGGGATTCTAAGGCTAGAGGTTTGTGAAGATGAGGATGTGTATCGAAGAATTTGGGAGTTAACCAGTGGCCCCCCCCCAAATATGTATGTCTAAGTTGGTTTGCAACCCCCATCAATCCTATAGTTTTAGCCCCCATAAACCTTAGTTGAGCAAGTTCTTAATCAACCTAGCTATCATGTGGGTACCCCACCTTGCAGGGGTTTAGTAGGTCACCCCACTTAGGTGAAACCCAACTTTCATCCAAAGAAAATGGGAAGTTGCCCCTCAAACAATTGAGATGTCACCGACAAGAAAAAGGAGGCAACAGATCAAGGCATTTCCATGTCCCCAACGATGGACACCCTAGGGCCAGTTGCTATCCATGTGTTTTCCATCAATATAGGGATTCTGAGATGCCATCTCTGTGCTCGAAATGATTTCCAAAGACATTCTCCATAAAGCTACCATAGTATTTGCTGATGTATTTGTTGTTCTTTCTCCTGGCGAACCCCCATTGTGTGTGTGCGTCGGTGCCCATCTTGGTTTGGCAGTTTAGCAACCAATTCTTGGATTCGCTTTAGGTTCCCTTCATAGATTTCCCATTTCAAGCGGAATTAATCACTGGGTATTCACTCCTTGGAGGATCATCCCACGGTCCTCGTATGTGGTGAGACTAACCCTACTTACTAAGTCCCCATTCAGTGTGGTGATTCCATTTACAAATTAATTCAATTAATCACTACCAATCACTATTCATCACTATTAACCACTACTAACAATCATTAATCACTATTAACCACTGCTAACAATCATTAATCACTATTAACCACTGCAATCATTAATCATCATAAATCACCATTAATCACTACTAATCACTATTAATTACAATTAATCACTATTAACCACTACTAATCACTATTAATCACTAGTAATCACTATTAATCACTATTGATCACTACTCATCATTATTAATCACTATTAATCACTAATCACTATTAATCACTACTGATCATTATTAATCACTGTTAATCACTATTGATCACTACTCATCATTATTAATCACTATTGATCACTACTCATTATGATTGATCACTATTAATCATTATTTATTAGTCACTACTAATCAGTATTAATCACTATTCATCCCTATAGTGGCTACTTAGTAATGCTCATCCATAGTAATCCCAGTGGATCTTCAGCCCTGGTGCGGCGTCAGGATGCACTCGGATGTCGTGAACATCGCCAACTGGGAGAGCGTGATGACTACGTGCCTTGGAAAGGATGTCGAAGAGCCACCGGGATTTGACAACGGTGATTTGACAACGATCAGAGGACATCTGGGTGTTTCCTACAATGGGGGTCCCCCAAAATGGATGGTTTACAATGGGAAATCCTATTTAAATGGGTGATTTGGGCACCCCCATTTCAGGAAACCTCCATATGTGTACAACATTGTACAACCAACAATGAAGGTGGTGATGTTGAGGTAAGCAATTAGTCCAGTTAAGTATGCAATTAACCAACAATAACCAGCAGAAGTAGGATACAATAACCAAGAACCGATGGGGATAGCTCTTGCAACAAGCATGTCTAGTTTCCCCAGTGGGAGAAGTCCCAGGGATTGAGGACTTGCGATCACCAGGGGACCGTTGGCACTTTTTGGTGCCCAAAACCCGACCTTTTTCGCCACTTACTTCCCCTGTTTCAACAACAATGGATAAAACCTGATAAAACCAACCTCCCTATATGAGTGGAACAAACACATGTTTAGTCTAGTTATTGTGGATTTTATCATTTGATCTGAAAGGTACTTCCCCAAACCAGAAACAAGTCCTTTGAGTAATCAGATACCCTCCAGCAACTAACGGAAAATGTCCTATTGATTTCGATGATATCCCATGATTTCCCTATCAAACATGCGCTAGGTCGCCACTGAATAGCACCGATCAGCCTAGGTGAAAAACAAAAAAGAACATCGCAATCCCTTCCCCCCAACATGGTTTACACCCCTCAGAAAACATGGTTTAGTAGAGGATAGAATCACTATTTTGGACCATAGACTAGGTGTGTGATGGGATGATTTCCCATTTAATCCCATTATATTCCCATTGTTTTCGCTATGATCCTTTATTGTTGATTGTTAATCTCACAAGACTCCCATGGTAATATATGGCAATATTAGGGGGATGGGATGTTTTTTTTCATATGTGCCATGGTCAAAACACGGTATATGGGGTATGGTCATATATCCCATGTTGGGAATCCTTATAATGCTCTACAGATCCCTATTGTTCATTATTCTTCCCTGTCACTGGGTTCATCACCATCCCCATTTATAGGAATAAGGGTGTGTCTGAAAATGTGGACGTCAAAATTGCATGCACAAGGAAACTGATGATAAACGATGACATTTTGGGTAGCCTATTGAAAAAGCTATTGAAATCATGTAACTTGACCATGGCACATATGCCCCTGCCATCCCCTGCCATCTCAATGGATTAAGCCACAGCTGGAGGAAATATCCCGAGACCGGTGTGCTTCACTGGCATCTGGGCTTCAAATGATTGACCTTGCGCGAAAGGTTTGAGGCTTGGAAGCGTCAAAGTATAGGATGTTCTCGTCTTACCCAGACACTGCATAGGTCTTTAAGTGGTAAACGCTCCAGTGAATTGACATGCCTATGGAAAATCATCTTGTCCCTATTCTCTATGTGGATTTAGATAGATTTACTATAAATCATCCAGAAATATTGATATCCCATTGTACAAGATGGTGCCCCCATAGTTAAGTAAGTTGTGTGTTTCTTTTTTCATAACTCCAGCAACCATATAGTCAATGGTTGATATATCTATATTTAATGGAGGTTTAAACCAAGTTATAACTGGGGAGCACCAGCTTGTAACTATGGAACATCACCATGTCTGTAAAGCGTTACCCTCTGCTAAATTAACAGTTCGACCCTGAAAATCACCATTTTTTTAGTGGAAACTAATCTTCCAACCCCGATAAATGCCAGGGTCTATGTTAACTGTTAATTTACTGGAGGGTCAATGATCAAAGTAAATGGCCGCTGGTTTCCAGTTCGCAAACTGTCACAAGATATCGCAACGAACTGGACCTTCACATATATCTTACAATGTGGGGCCCCCCCAAGATAGCTAAGTTGGTGAACATAAGTACAGAACTAGTTCGCAGAACCCCTCTTAAAACCACTTATCTTCGTAGAACTCATTTAGTGGGTCCACAGTATGGTGACCCCTGTTTTTTTTCCCCAATATAGCCAGGGGTCATTTTGATTCATTTTGGAGATTATCTATAGTCAGGTGGACTTGTAAACCAACTTATGACTAGGGGGCCCCACTATGTAGGTGATAAGTGAGAAAGCCGTAAGCACTTACCATAGTTTAATATTCATAACCATTCTAATATATAGGTGAGTGAGGGGAATCACCCAAAAAAAATGCACAATCTGGTTTGAAATGAGATAGAATTTACAACTCATATGCCCAGATGCACAAGGGTGAGATTTTAAGAATCAATTAAACCTCTGAATTAAGTTGTTTTGAACACACAGATCCAAAATCTGTGCTCAAAAAAGAGGTTTTAATCAATAGCAATTGCAAAGCAAAAGACCTGCTGTCAATTTTCATTGACTGATAATTCGTGACACTGGTAAATGATTGAGAAAATTGTCTCACAATCCCAAGCACAGCTTAGTACTTCCGTGGATGTGACCTGTTTGCCAACCATGTCCTAGCTTCAGCGATCATTTCAGCTCCACCCTTGAATCCCTGAATGTGAGTGAGATCGATGGTCATATCTCAGCTTTTTATAGAACAACCTAATGGCACTGATTGGATTTGAGATTCCAATGCTGGTGTTGACGCGATGTATACACACAACAAGGGGGTTGTAGGCCGAATTCCTGTACTGTACGTTTGCGAAGCTTCTGTACTTGGAAATTGTTGGTTGATGTTGGTCAGAGTTCTTCATCTCTGTGAGATTGTGTTGGGTAAAATACTAATCTGTATCGATTGTCAATGTGCTATAACACTCTCCCTTTTTCCTGCTTAGTTCCTCATGTTTGTTGCGCAGAATCTCCACCCGCTTCTTTGTGAAATTCACAGTTTCTGCAGCTGGAATCCATATTGTCGTAAGCACTTTCAAATCCTCGTATTTGTCTTTGGGCTACTCTCTGGTAAACTAACGCAACCATTGAAAATAGCCATTTGTGGTTGATTTACCTATTAAACATGGCGATTTTCCATAGCTATGTTGGTTTACCAGAGGGTAAGATCCCTAATGTTGCCAATGAAATTCCAAGGCACCATCAGAAGCCTGAGTGGACCTGCGGGCAGCGAGACGCACAGAAGAGCCTGGGATACTGGGAGTTTTGCGTTGTCCAAAGACATATGGCGTTTAGAGCAACCAGAAGTTGGAACATATGGTGGTATAACGGGAATCCCCTAGTTATAAGTTGGTTTATAAGCCCCGTTAACTATAGATATATCTACCATAACCCATAGTTAACCTAGTTATAAACCAACTTGGCTATCTAGGGGGCCCCACATTGTGGTACAACGGGAATATCGTGTAATTATTTTTTTATGTTCATTCTATATAGGAATATTATGGGGATATCATGGGAATAGAGTGGACATATACTGGAATTTTAAGGGGATTTTAGAAGTTGTAATTTTATAATCATAAGTGGATGCAAGATGATAGACAATATAATCAAATATAGTATAGATGAATCGATGAAATAATAAGATAAACATTGGATGTAATGGGAACATAATAACAACATGTGTTTTTTTCCCCCAAGAGGATGATACAAGATGATGTATCATATACATATTCTTATTGTTTATACACATAATTATATTTACATAAGATGAGAACATTCTAGGCACCATAAATGGATACAGTGCGCTCAAACCCCAAGTGTTGCCCACCACTACAGCTGAGGATGTGGCGTGCAGGGTCAAACTTTTTCGGTTGCAAGTCTCCGGGATGGAACTTGTGAAATTTCATGGGATACTTAACCAACCAAAATGGTGACTACACCAACCAGAATGGGAATATAAGTGGAATATAACGGTGGTCAGAAACCAACCAACATCACTGGGGAGGGATCGCCAATACATGATCGTGGTCTCGTTATTTGTTGATGCAAAAGCGGCGGCTTACTGCTCCACAGCGTTGCGAGGAGCAGATGCTGTATCCGTTTGCTTGGATTGTCACACTGCCTTTTCTGGAAGAAAACGTTGTGCAAATACGCCCTGGCAAATGACCTGCGGTTGGGAGGGCCGGATCCGCTCTTATGGAACGCCGATTTGACGCACGAGATGTGCATTGCGCTGGCCCGAACGGTTGCTACGAAGGTTGTGCTTCGCGCAGGCGGTGCTGAACCCTCCAGAATAGTGATGGTCTAGCCTCTATCGTATTTAACCCCAACATGACTGAAGATTTGTATCCAATGAAAATGGTGGAACATCAACAGAGTACAATGGACAGCGAGGACGTTCAGCAATTTCATTCCCAGCTGTTAAACAATACAACGCAATGCCAAGCATAAATTGGTGACCATCGTTGGATGGTGTCAAACCATCCACAAAGCATATTTGGATCACCCTCTGGTAAACTAACATAACTATTGAAAATTGCCATTGAAATAGTGGATTTTCCCATTAAAAATGGTGATTTACCATAGTTATATTAGTTTACCAGAGGGTTTTCAAATGCAGGATGTGTACAAGTTGAATGTCAAAAATGGGCATACGACCGCAACTTCCAGCGCTTGGACATCGGCTTGGTCGCTTCGGAGTGTTTCGCAGAACCGATCATTCGGGTATGCCGCATGGTACATATTGATTGGTTCATATATTATATATATATATATGTATTTTTTTTGAAAAATAGAACTATAGAGGAAATTTGTACAATTCTCTGAATTGATTTTAAGTATGTAGCTCCTATAGAAGGTAGTGTTCCCCAATTATGAGTTGAATTGTGTTGTTTCATCACAAACTCTCGCTGTTTCATCACCACAAGCCAAGAGTTCAACTTCGCTCACTGGGACACCACCTTGCAGCTCAGGTTTTGCATGGACTTCTAGGGCTCCTAAAAAGGATAGACAATATATATGACAATGTATAATTTTTGTTTTCAAGGAAACTATAGATGTGCTTTCTTCCAGAATTCCAGAATTTTCCAAGTATTCAACTGTTCGATCTATTTGGGGGGGTGCACTATGGGATTCTACTTATAGATGTTTCCAGACTTAGCAATTCGTGGTTGGAGAGTGGATTGTGACCCCTGAACAAAAACTGGAATCTATTGGGATATATCCCAGTTGCTAAGCACTTACAAGGTGGACCCCCCAGTTGCAAGTTGGTAAACTCCATGGCTCCCTCACAAGCCCAACAGTTGACTTTATGAACCAACTTATACCCTCTGGCAAATTAACATAGCTATTGAAAATGGCCATTGAAATAGTTGATTTTCCCATAAAAAATGGTCATTTCCCATAGCTATGTTAGTTTACCAGAGGGTATAGCTACTAGTACAATTTCAGTTTAAATCCCTCCTTGTTGGTTAAGTTTTGGTTTGCCTTCCTTGTAGACGGAAGATTTGAATCAACAAGAACAAATTTCGACATTTTTCGTGGATAGCTCCGAGGGTTTGCTGGCCAAATCACCAATTTGAGAAATGTTCAAAACCCTTCCGCCAATTTTTTTTGCAGCTTGGTCAGTAGGAATAGAACCTGGTACGAAAAAAAACAATTTTTAATGGGATTCCGCTAATTCCAAGCCAACTTAGCCAAGATAAAACAACTATACATCACCATGTTGCTGATTCATATAAATCCCACTTGTTTGATGTGAAGATTATCCCCCTAAGTTTCCACATATGATGGATTATTGTGGTATACAGCAACTACATCACCATGGTGAAATCAAAAAAAAATCCGTCATTTTTCATCCAGCCTCCACCTTAGCCCCTGAGGACCGACCACATCCGCTGCGACGGGCATGGCGCCGAGAACGGGTTTCTGGGCGGCAACCGAAGCGCTTTGCGTCGTTGGGATGGGGGAATCCTCCTCTAAAATGAGAGAAATTGGAGATTTCGCCAAGAAAAATGGTGGAAACCTGGGATTTATCCATCTAAAATGAGGAAACATGGAGATTTAACTAATAAGAATGATGGAAATTGGAGATTTCACTGACAAAAACAATGGAAATTGGACATTTAACCAACAAACATGGGGTTTAATGATTAAATGATACTGTAATTGAGTGGGTGACCAGAACTCGCTGCTATATAATGCCTCATGGATGTTTTTGGTAGATACATCATGATACATCTATAGTTGGACGGATTTAAAATGCAGACTTTAAATGGAAGGGTCAGGGATTTGGGGTACCCCGTGGCGAAGGTCATCCCTGCAACAGACAAAGCCTTGTGGATTGGGATTATGTCCACCAACATCTTTTTGTAGTGCTTATAAAACCATGTATATTGGATAGTACCTCTGTTGGAGGGTACTGGTACAAAATTGATGCTTATTCCCAAGAACATGGTAAACTGATATTTTGCAGGTTTGGACTTATCTTAATGTAAATCCCAGGGCCTCCTCTTACAGATTCCAAAACTATTTCAATTCTATTCCTTGGTAGTTCGCACTAGGAAGTGGGTTACTTCATCCTGCTTATTAGTAATATTCATGGATCAACCCCACTGTGTAGTGAACATAATCAAGTAATTATACAACCTACCAAGAGGGATGAACGCCTGAGTAGGTTGCCAGTTCTGTTCATGAAACTGAGGTCCTTGTTCTGTGGTCTTGCTGATGCCTCAGTTGGATGAAGTGGAGTGACGGCGGTTGCATGATTGTTTTTGCCCCGTACCCACCAAACTACGTTGACTACTACAAGGTAGTGCCCCAGCTTGTTTGCAAATGTGGTTTACAGCTATAGGTTAACTGTTGAGTTCATGATGATCGTTATAAAGACAGTTAATGGGGTACTGGTACCACAATCCAGCAAGGCACCATCTTGTACCAACACAAATTGGACTTCAACCAACCAAATGCGTTTGCTTTTTTTTTGACCCAACATGCGGGTGGTGATCTTGCCAATCAGCAATTGATCCTTTCCGGTCTGGATGAGTGCACTTGAGCTGGGTGTCCGGCCATTGATTTTCACGGTAGAAATGTCTGATTTCGCAACAACACGCGGAAATATAATGGGAATATCATGGGATAGGTCAAACTTGGTGAATCGTAAGATGTATTGTGGATCATGTTTGTGCGGATGTTTGTCCATAGATGGGAAAACCTGGAGTAACCAGCTCCAAACAAATACAACATAGGCCATTGGCCACGGTCTATTTCGTTCGATGAGCCACATGCAGTTGGTTCTATTTCTTTTACAAGCTCTAGTCTTCTCTACTAGCTTGATTTCACGGACAAGTTGAAGGAAATCGTTGTATTTACCCTTCAAGTGTATGGGAGTCACCGTTGTTTTTTACCCTTCAAGTGTATGGGAGTCTCATGTGGATACCCCAACATGAGATACTAAGGTTTCAGTGCTTCCCAGGGAGTCACAGCATGGTGTGAATCATGTGATCTCCACCTGTGATTGGAACCTGAGGCCTTCTTTTTTGAACACTTTGCCGGGATCCCTATGGTCTTCGGAGTCATATGGGTCCACATTGGTGTGTCTGACCTCGGAACTCAAAATTGTTTGCAAGAAATCTTCCCTGAAAGCCTGAGTTTTTTCGGTGGATTAATTCATTTTGGGGGGGGCGTTGCAGGGAGGTTAACCATTTGGAAAATGGGATCACTATGTGGACCAAGACCAATTACGTCGATCCAGAGGCACACATTTCAACTCGATCAGAAAGTTCTTCTTGAAATCTCCAACTTTTTCTGGCTGCACTCCTGAATATCATGAACATGTTTCTTAGATTTTCTTAGGCATTTTATGGGTGAATTTGGTATTGCCCAAAACACCAATCGATTAGATTTTAGGTAATTATAGTTATACAATATAGGATTATATATGGTTATAATGGGTTATATAATTCGATTCTAGGGTTCTATAGTTAGATTTCAGGGTTATTTAGGGTTACATATATAGCCAAAATCTATTGTGGGTACCCCCATAGACCAGTCAGTGTTTGGTGGGATCATACTTAGACCCTCATCAATCCCATTCAATCCCCAAAATAGTTCTTGTACTCCAAAAACAGTGTGTTTGCTCCTGATGTTTTACACAATGCCATTCCTTCGTACGTCTGGCAGCCTGGCACTCCTGCCACCAGCCTCACGCGATCAAGCTGAAGCGGGGGAACAGGGCGACCTCAAAGGTGGACGAGCAGGAGATCCTTCAGAGGTAGCCTCTGAGGTACTTGGAGAGTCGAGGTGCCAATGAGAAATGCATGGCACCAGGCTTCAGGTCGGTAGGATTTTCTTATATTTCCAGATTTTTTGACTTCCCGGACATCAAAATCATGTCGTAGAATTATAATATCTTCCCCCTACCAATAAACTGCCCCCCACTGTAATAGTACTTGGAGTAGTTTTTGTTATTACTGGGTTGTATAGAATTAGGGTGAAACGCTTCCCCTAATAGTAAAATCAACACCTTGTCAATATTCGATCAAATCCCTTATTTAGAATCTAATTGAAAGATTGCCAGAAATTGGATTTTGAAGCTTTCCCCTAACAATGAAATCAACACCTTTTTTTATAACAAAATCGATCACATCCCTTATTAAACAATTAATTCAGATATTCCCAAAAATTGGATTTTGGAGCTCTGCCCGAACAATAAAATCAACACATTAATTTAACAAAACAACTATTCTTATTGTGCAGGACCCTGAAAATACATGGCACCCAAGCAACTCCTGTAGTGTTTATTTGTAAGGGGTGCAACCCTCAAATGGGACCTTGATTTTTTAAATTGTTTTCTAAAGGGGATCAATCAAAGATCAAATTCCTGAACTGTCCCAATCTTGGAAATGGACCTTGTTTTGAATGTTTGGGGGACATTTAGTATCAAGGGGGCAGGGGTTAATAATTTAATATCCCCATATGTTTGTCGGTTGTTTTTCTCAGAATTCCATTTAATTTGATTCAGGTAGAACTGTTATCTTTCACTATTTATTCAGGTAGACCCATTGAGGTTCTGCAGGGGAAAAAAGTCTGTCGCGACTTGAGGCTGACGAGATGTTATTGAAGGACCGGCATGTTGTGATGCGATGAGTTTGGCTCGGAAATATGATGATGTTTGTTTTAAATGGGTAATCATCAGCCACATCCCCGAATCGGTTCGGGTAAAAATCTGCAGGAAACTCCCATATTGGGCACAATCCATGGTTCGGTGTAGATTTCCCCTGAATCCAAACCGGTGACCAAAATGATATTTTGGTGGGGTCTGATCTCTATCGAACTAGATTCATTTTCGAAGGGCTTATGACTTCACTTACTACCCGTTTCGGCCAAGTGCAAGGATCAAATAGGTAACATCTTGGGCAACTCGGGGGTTGGGGCAAGAAATCAAAGATTTTCGGGAAAATAAGAGGGCGTTTCTGATGATTAGGCCAGGCCTGGTGGCAGCTTTGACTAACAAGAATGGGAATATCAATCCAGCCAAGTTGAGAAGTTCAACAGTGAGAATCGATGGTCTCAGCAACTTGAATGTGGAGATTGTAACATCACAACTTGAAATTTAATCAAGACAGGTCAACAAACGACTGGGAATTGAACATATGCCTTGACTAAAAGGGACAACCATATCTAACCTGCAATTTTGATGAGGTATTTTTTTCGGATCTAGCCCTTTGTCCAGGAGTATCCAGCGCCAAAGACGCCAATCGATACTCCAAGGACCATCTCGGTTTTTGCCAAGGCCCGCGATGGAACTTGTTCCCAGGTGTGACTGTAAAACATTGCTTGTTTCGCAGGGTTGCTGCAGCCTATTATAGGTAAATGATGGCCGCAAAGGGTGGAATTTGAGTTTTTGTTGGCTCTATAGTTAGCCAATTTCCATCCTCAACATATGGGTGTTGATAACCAACATGTTTTGGTAGTTGAGGAGGTATGGGTATCCATACTCCCTCAATGGGAGCCGAGGGGCTCCCAAGAGTTTCCCAACAACATGGTAGTCAATGAAGATGGGAGTCCAACCATCAAGCATGAATTGTTTCACCGAAATGACGGATTGAAGAAACAACGCCTGGGGTGATCTGGGCTTTTGCAAAGATAAACTGGTGACTTCACCGACAAAAGCAGTTGTTCAACCAACTCAGATTGGCGAGAATCCTCGCAGCCTGGTGATTGGAACGTATCTAATTTGTTGGATCATGTCGCTTCAATTTCAGGTTTCCAACTGTTTAATGAAATTCGGTGCTTGGCTATCCTTTGAGTGAACATTGATATAACTTTGATATACCATGATATAACTTTATTTATAGATTTTATAGCCACGCCCAAAAAGATGCAGAAAAGGACTTAACACCTGGAAAATATGGAAGAAACATCATCGAACGACCATCCTGGACTCACTCTTCAGCATCTTTTTTGGAGGTTTATCACTGTATCCACGTGCCAAGTAGGTTTCTCATCCAGATAATAAAAAGTTGAATTATAGAGCTTTGATATAACTTTGATATATTATATGTATATATATATATATATCTATATCTTCATGTATATATGTACCTATATATATATATGTAATTGTATATGCATAAACACATGCTCAGCGACCCCTTATATTCTTATATATATATATATATTCTACATTCTGAATATTCGTTTAACATTGATCCCATCATGACGACAGCCACCCGAATAATTTCGGAAGCGGCCTCCGTGAAAGGTCAACGTTGATGACCTTGGAGATGACAGCCACCGTACCTTGGACGTGGGATTGCCGCCACGGGATGCTGGGATTTTGTGAAAATGGGTAACTTGGTTTTAAGCCATGGATTTGGTTGGAACCTGTTGGAAGCCTGGAACTTGCTTAACCCTATAGCTAGGTTAAGTCCATCATGGTAATACAGCTGTTGGACCCTGCCTAATCATGGTGATTCATCGTGATCAATAGTGGTGATCAATAGCGATGAATCTGAGCACATTATAACGGTCGCACTACGACCTCACCATAGATGATGGTCAATAGGGATGATTATTCCGATATAGCTTTATTTCAGGTTAGTGAAATATCTTAATTTACCCAGATAGCCATTTATCGTGGTGAATAAAGGGGATTAATAGTGATTCATAGCTACTATTGGTCAGAAATAGTGACTGATAGAAGATGCATCCAATTGAGTAAATGGTCAATCATAGTGATTGTAGTAGCCATGAATAGTGATGAATTGCCAGTAATGGTGGTAAGTCGTCATGAAAAGTGATGAACTTGCATTTCCTGAGTCGAAGATTCGTGGCATTTTTCCAGTGAGAAATCCACTACCACATGTAGAACTGGGAAATAATTCTTGAAGGGATTTTTATTTTCTGGGGCGTTCCTCAAGAAACTCCAAGATCAAAGTAGACAACGCATCCTAGCCTCCAAATGGTGACCAATGTCCATGCCCGCATGCTGGAAAAGGGCCTTCCTCTCAAGGTTTGCCTTTAGAAATTGCCTTCTGTGTTAAGGACCATGCTGCTCCTTACTAAGTTCCATCGGTGATCGTTGGTCTCTCACCAGTCTACAGTCCCAGGAATAATTTTTTGTTTCTGTTCTGATTTCCCAGTCTCCCAGTGGTTAAGTCTGTTTCCCACCCTCATTGTGTTCTCAAGTATTTATATATGGGGGTTTCCTAAAATGGGGTACCCAAAAATGGATGGTTTATAATGGAAAATCCTATTAAAACTGGATGATTTGGGGGTACCCCTATTTTAGGAAACCTCCATATATGTTGCACCAATCGCACTAATTAAGCGCCACGACGCGTAGTGGTGATCATGGTGATGCTCTTCATGATGCTGGTGAAGTTCTGTGTACAGTTGCTGTTGATCAAGCTCAATCCCGCTCGGCCCGACTCAATGCAGTCTCCAATGCAGACATGTTTGCATTTGCGTCCCTCTGAGCCATTGCGTGACCAGCGACGTTGGGGGGTGGTGTCTGAAATATCAGGACCTCACTTCAGGGACATCGACGCAGAAGAGAGTATATCATCCTTTGGATTGATCGTGTGGATGCAAACGGTGCTTCTGGGGAAATCTCCTTTTTCCGGCAAGCTGCGACCTTGATGGGTACTTTTGCCTTTGTTGCTCTTTTGCTTTTTGTTGCCTGATTTTCCGTGTCTCTATTTGGCTGCGTCTCCTATTTTGCCCATCAGTCAGTCTGAGGTCCAGGTTATACTATTTGGAGACCCAAGGCTCATCATCAATGGGTTAAAAATGGGTGATTAGAATTTACTTGCAGATCTTACAGGGCGAAATTTATTATCAAAGTGTCCAAGTGCTTAAAGGGCTTTTCGGAAGTGAGAAGAGACGTGTTCTGTGACTCGATTCTTTTTTGAGGTTTGGGGGAAGCAGAAAAAGGACACCGGGGTTGCAGTTCCAAAAATGGACCATGTACCCTGGATGCTGGCACTTTGAGCATTGTATCATTTCTAGTATCTAAGATTGGCCACTTTACCAACTAACATGGATGCATATACTGATATGAACCAGTAAGTTTTAATAACTATCATGATGTACGCTGGAAGTACCCTAGGAAGTGGAAACCATCCATGTTCTAGACGAACATAAATTTCTACGAGGTGGTTCTCAATAGTTTGCTAAGTTGGTTTAACTGACATAGTTTAACTGTTGGGTCCATGGTGATGAAACAACTAAAGTTCATTGGGGTAACATAATCCAACATAACTGGATGCTTGGGGGAGACCAACTTGTAGGGGGTTGTCATAGATTTTCCAGATTTCTTTGACTTTGACCCACATTTTGGTGATCGGAAAACCACCGCTTTGTTCAGCTTCTAAAATGCTGAGGTACGAAGCAAAGAGCTGCCTTTTACCTGAGGCGCAGCACTGCGTCACCCTTTGCCTGTCGGATTTTCTGCAAATTTGGAAAGTTGGTTTCAGCAAAACCAGGGAATAAAACCAGGACTGAACAAGAAAATTTGGGTACCTTTTCAGACATCACTCTTATTTTGTTTGCTTGTTTGTTTGATTTGTTTGTCTGAATGTGTATTTTTTTCTTTCTTTGACATGTCACTTTATTTCTAGCACATTCAGCGCGTTCTACACTGTAATCTACCTGTTTGTTCTGTCCAATCCCAAAATTACCAATTACCTCAACATTATTTTCCAGGTGAGCACCACATGTTTTTTTTGAGAGGTAAGAACTCTCAGAATCGATTTCAAGGAAAATTTTCAGGACCACCATCTATTTCAAGATGGTAAGATCCATGGTTTCCTTCATCCTTTTTCTTGCAACATGTTTCTTAAGTCATCACCCCATGGATCTAAGGTTTGATGTCTGCAAGGTCCATGGTGAAATTTGCAGATTGCAACTGGTGAGCGAAATCCGCAACACTCAATCCCGTCTATCTTCCCATGCACTACTGAAAAAAACATAAACATTCCTGATATATTTGATACATCCCAGGAAACCCAAATATGTTTTTTGTAAGGCAACACTATAGTTGGATGGGATCCACAGATCCATCCACTTAATTTGGGTATCAAGTATCAACCATATAAATTCTCATTTATTGGTAGGTCCCCAGAGGTGGGGGGCTCCCAAACGGTAGCTAAGTTGTTCTACGTTGGTTTAATTTAAAGCGCCTATGAATACTATAGTTATATCATGTTCTATCCCCCTAATCAAGCCTAGGTAGCCAAGTGATGTTCACCAACTTAGCTATCTTAAGAAAATTTAGGAGAGCTCTAAATCCCATGAACTTGTCATTTTTCTTGGTTAAATCACCATTTTTCTATGGTTTTTCTAGGTGAACCCACCTTTTCAGCACCGCAGGTGGCTCGCAACTCTGCTGGGCGACCTGCACCAACCGCTGCATTGGTGCCTTGGCAGAAAGGCAGGTGGCTTGACAATGTATGATATGCTACAGTATAGTATCATCTAATTTTATTTTTTTGTGATAGTTGAGGCTGTTGATTATATGTGACATAATATGATATGATATGATACGGTACTATATGATATGGTATTGTATGATATGATATTGTATGATATGATATAATCTGACAATGTCTATGTATACACATGTAGAGAGTCATCCTGGAGTATGTAAGATGCTTGAAATTTCAACACGTCCTCGCAAGACTATGGAGATATGTTTCAAAATCCCATATCCACTTGAGGATGTTATAACATGACTATGTATATGCAATACACTATATATATACATATCAAACCGGCAACTATCGATTCACAAGTCCTCACATCATATCTTATATATGTATATTCACCAGGATGATTATATTCAAAAGTCATAATAATAATTCAAGGATATATGTATAAACTATACTATTACGATATATCCCGATAAATGGGTATATTAGGATGTGTATATATATATCTATAATTATATATATCTCATTATCTCCAGTTGCAAAAGGTAATTAGTTTTGGAATCTACCTACTATCCTAATAAAATCCTGAGATATCCCATAATAAGGCACTATGATATGATGTTTTCTCTCACTCATCCCTTCCCTTGGATCATCCAAGGTTGGCTGAAAAGAAGTTTGGCGAAGAGGTGCGTGGCCATTGTGTTTTCGAAGATGCTGGTCTCAGGAGATTCAGCGAACTGTTCGGTGTGGCCACAATGCCATAGGAGAACCACAGGAAAACAAAGGAAAGTGTGGGGAAAACCATTGGAAACCGGTAATTTCAGCAACAGTACTATAATTCCAATGACATTTTTATAGCTGATTTGTGCTTGCTTAAAGTTGGTTTATAATGTTGTGAATTGTTGGGTTTTACGGGGGATAAGAGTGTAGTTAATGGGATGTATAAAGCGACATTTGTCAATGGCATGCCCCACCTTGTACTCTAAGATGCACCAGAAACATAATTGGCCCCCCATGCATGATGTTTACCCTTCGGTAATCAAACGTGGCGATGGAAACGCCACTATAAATGGAGGTTTTAAAGGGAAAATCAACTATAGACATGCGATTCTCCATTGCCATGTTTGATTACCAGAGGGTAGCTAAGTTGTTGAACATTCCACTTGGGTATCCACAAGATGGATGACATAGCAACATGTTCCGGACAAACACAACAATGTATTTAAGTGCACCATGAGGGTCCAGAGACGGTAATTGGTATCATGTATGATATTCATGATGTACCCTGTGGGTATTTAACATAGCCATGGAAAATGGCTAATTTGGGATGATTTTCCCAGCTATAAACCTCCATTTATAGGGGATTTTCCGTGGCTATGTTAACCAGAGGGTAAACGAACCACCAAAATTTTTGAGGGTCTTGGTCGCTTCAACCATCAACGCCACCATCAGATCCGGCCCAACAAATCCTTGGATCATTGATGACATATTTTAAGCAAACCCGCTCCAAATACCCTCTGGTAATTTAAGATAGCTATTGAACATGGCCATTTATGGTTGAGTTACCTTTGAACAATGGTGATTTTCCGTAGCTCTGTTAGTTTACCAGAGGGTATCAATGATGGTCAGTAATGGAAAGCACCCAATGTTTTGGTTTATTTCTTGTTCTTTATCACTCACTCTGATCTGGCATTGTAGTGTTTTTTCTTGTTCTGCAAAAAAACATTGTATAAAGGTGAACAGTAGTTTCGGGATTCTTCCACAATACTACCATTATTGACTATTCCATATAGAGGCTTGGAATTATCATAACTCCCAAACAGCTAGAACAATACCAAGGATGTTATAGATGATGGTTCCCATATAGTGTCCATTCTTTCTATCTTTTTAGGGCTTGTCAATATGGTATTTGCCCAAGACTATTTGCAGGTGAAGATTAGCTTTCGTGGGGAAGACTTCACCCTGCTGCAATTTTGGGAGGACGGAAGGGGCTGGTCCTGCCAGGGAGTCAACCATAACCATCGAACATTGGAATTCAGCCATCGAGGGTTATATAACCCCATTAAACCTCAAAAAAAAAATGTCCCAGCAATTGTCAGGGTTGCTTAAAGATGGTGTGGGTCCATGATTGCCGGAAAGGGTTGAAATTGGTGGACTCAGATTGAGTCGAACAAGACACATTGGTTTGAAGGATTTTCTTAACTTCACGGATTCTGTCAGTGCCGGAATATGTGGTGTCTTTTTATGTGGTGGTTAGCCGTGATACTTTCACCATCTTTGCCAACAAATGACCCTGTATCTCCGTTCTACCTTTTATATCATGTTATATCCATGTAATGTTGGTAAAACAATAATAAACCATCCCCTAAATCACCATAAATAGCTTGTATATACCATTCCCAAATGGATGGTTTATTATTGTTTTACCCTCATTATTACTTTTTGTCCATTGTTGACCAACCATTGGGACCACTGTGAACCAATTCTTCCATAGTGTTTCAAGTAACCAACAATATCCAATAATTTACCGGCCATAGCAATCCTTGTATTCCCACTAACTACGATTGACCGATTGTTCTGTCTAGATCTCACCATTATTATCCATTCTTAACTTCTTAATTTCTATAATGCCAATCGATAAGAACCATAAATGAATACCGTAACTCTTAATGCAGTTGATAACTTCGCCAAGTATCACAGTATCACCATTTAGATTCAGACCAACCAACTTTCACCAATTCCCAAGTTCGCACCAGCCGGTTTATAACTCCAATAACGTTTGGGGTTATTGTCGATTTATGGGATTTATAAACCATTCTATAAACCATTCATGGGATTCACCACTACAAAAAATGGGACATATATGGTGATTTCATGGACATCTACCATTTGGTTATTTAACATAGCCATGGAAAATCCCCTACAAATGAAGGTTTATAGCTGGGAAAATCATCCAAAATTAACCATGTTCCATGGCTACGTTAAATAACCAAAGGGTATCTTCCATAACCACCAAATGGTTTACCCTGGGGTTATTTAACATAGCCATGGAAAATGGTTAATTTTGGGTGATTTTCCCATTAAAATCTCCATTTAGTTCGGGGATTTCCCATGGCTATGTTAGTCATAACCAGAGGGTATATCTTCCATCACCACAACGGCTGGCCGCAGGACTATCTTCCCAAACAGCTTCCGGCGTTGCCGATGATCTCCACCTTGGATTTGGAATACAAAGCCCAGCAGCTCGGTGAGGTCGTGGAGGTGAGCCACGGGGCTCCTAAACGTTTAATACAAAGAAAGGGTCAGGGGGCCCAGAGGATTGGGGTAATCATGGAAATCTATGGAATTCGAATCATGAATTGTAGAGTTCTTTAAAGTTTGTGTTTTGTGTAAGTTGTTTTTTTTTAGCGAAAGAAGGGTTTTGCATGGTTTGATGGGACTTCAAAACATGGATGATTGAAATAGGGGTTTATGGGTTTTTGACTGGAAACTAGACAAGGATATATTATGATATATTTGCATTGATATTGGTCTAAAAATAGGGATTGCACCATCAAATATGGCTTTAAACCAGTAGAACTTTGGGGATATTATTGATAAATATTGTTAGATGATGGTCGATTGCCGATAGTAACCCTGCATTGTACGGGGTTATCATATGATTTTTTGTTTAGCGGTAAGTTGATAATACACCCATGTGTATACATAGAATATAGATATATACATTACATAGCTGTGGTTTGCGCTTGTCACAACTATAGTTACTCCGACGTGAAAATAGATGGAGCGAATTCTTGAATTGAGCCATCTATAGGTTTTTTGAACACAGGGGTATTTGCGCCATCTATAGGTTCCCAACANTCTTGAATTGAGCCATCTATAGGTTTTTTGAACACAGGGGTATTTGCGCCATCTATAGGTTCCCAACACACCTGGTTGACAACAAGCTGTTTTTCCTCTGATCTAATTTACTTTTAGTATTGAGATCGCAATGAATTTTGGGATAATTTTTTTTTTGGAAAACCATGACTTTGATTTGCGCCATCTATAGGTCATGACGGTCAGGACTGCATTCCATATGTAAAGTGTTTGAATTGTCCAGACT
>BGPT01000545.1:102454-136321 GCA_003297045.1 Symbiodinium sp. clade C Y103 | reverse complement strand
ATTTACAGCTGGCGTATTTTATGTCTCATTGCGCCATCTACAGTGCACAGTGTACATATGTATGCACGCATATGATCTAGTAGGGGGAAGTGAATGGAAGTGAGCTTTTTCTGGTGAAAAACGGCAAGAAATCGCTATTTNTTAGGGTCGTGCCATCTACCAAAAATAGCGATTTTTGCGTTCGCTGCGCCATCTACTGTCGCTATTTTTTTTTTACATTTGCGCCATCTATTTTCACCCTGGTGTAGATGGACCGATAAACCAACTTATCAGCAAGTGGATCACTGGCCAGATCATATCCATACTAGAACTGGAGTGGTATGTGGACCTTTTTTTTACCAGTGCTTTCGGTATTGAAAAGGGACACATACCTTGCATGATTTTGGGGTTCCGCAGTGTGTGAAGCCAGCCATGTTGCTATCATATTTGAATTGCATTCCGATACCATCCTATGCCAATCATATTCCCATGAATGATTTATTACACCCCCAAGTGGGATGTCGAAGCATAGGTTCAAATATTCACTTCACGGCCTTCATAGGTTCGAATTTGGTCTGGGAACTACCCGTTTGGCGATCAGTCACATGGCCCATGGCTTGCTGGAAATTCTCCAATTTTGTTTGGTGATTTTCCAGGATTTCCCCGCGATGTTTGAAGCCGACTCCACAATGCCAATATGGCTTGGACTTATTGCAGTCAATTGTTACATAGCTATGAAAGCCATGGCCCATTTTTTGACTTGGGTACCCTCTGGTGAACTAACATAACTATGGAAAATCACAATTTTTAATGGAACAATCCACGATAAATGGCCATTTTCAATAGCTATGTTAAACTACCAGAGGGTACATAGCTATGAAAGCCATGGCCATGGCCCATTTGTTGACTTGGGTATTGGCTGTTGGACCTGTCAGCCATCTCACAACGATGTCGCTAGATGATTTCCAGGTCACGTCTGGATTGGCCACGCGCTTGCAATCACGCCAGCTGTCACATGAAATCTCCATTGTTCTTGGTTGAAATCACCATTTTCCTATGGTGTTCCTATGGTTATCCTCCATTTTTCCCATAGTTTCCTATGGTTTTCCTATCGCTTTCCCATGGTTTTCAACAAGGTACCACGAGTGGGGTCATCGCTCCCCACCCGAGCTCTTTCGGCAATGGGCGGGCGAAATGTCGGACAAGGCGACCGGATCTGGTGGAAATCGGCGGAAAACCCATGGGAAGATGGTGATTTAAGCAGCAAAAATGATAATTTCATGGGATGAATACCCTCTGGTAAACTAACATAGCTATTGAAAATGGACCATTTATAGTGGATTTTCCCATTAAAAATAGTGATTTTCCATAGTTATGTAAACGTTCACCAGAGGGTAGCTGAGTTGGTGAACATCGCTGGTTAACTGTTGGGTTTAAGGGGGATTCAACACATAGGAACTATAGGGTTTATATTGATTGCAAACCAATTAATAACTGGGGGGGCGCCAGTCGTTTGTCATTTTGGGAGGAACCAATGATTTCATGAAGTGCCCTAAGTTTGAGAACAATCACAATAATCCTAAGAATCATCCGAATATATACAAGTCACCATGGTGCTAATTCCTTATACCCAAAGAAATTCCAGAAATGGTACCACATCAGCAGCAGAGGTTTGATTTTAACCAGCAACAATGGGGAGATAGTCCACCAGCACAAAAGGTCAAATCGACTGGTGACTCGTAAAGGTTTTCAATGGCTTTCATATGTTTTCATCGATTCATTTGGGTCATAAGTTGGGATAAGGCCACAAGGTGGTGCGTCCACCTGCGCCTCCGGTTGGACTATAAAACCGATCAATCTAGTATAGATGTAATAACCAGAAACACCAAATCATGTTTAACTCTCACCAAATAATATTTCATTCTGGATATGAGTTGTTTTTTGATGTTTTTTGCCCATCCAGCTATAGTCATGATCACCCTAAACTTTGCCTAAACCCAAGGATTACTGTAATACACTTAACTTGTCTAGCAAACCAACTTAGCAAACGTTCACTGGACCCACCACATAACCTAAGATACGAAGCAAGGACCCGGTGGCCGGCAATGGCGGGAGCTGTTTGGTGGTGAAGAGTTCCCTATATGAACTCCATGGTTTATGGTGATCTATAGTTCGAAGGGGCAACATAGGACAACAAACATCAATGGGTGGCCCCACTCTGTAGGATTATATGGATTATGAGGATTTGGCCAACTGTGTACATGACAAGAATGACATTGGGGTTGTGAACAAAGAACACTACGCTGTGAAGGACAGACACAATTCAGTTGAGAGAAGCATGAGGATGACATCCAATGACCAGCAAACATGCGGTCTAAGCACTAAAACGTGGCAATATTCTAGCGAAAAGGTTTGGATATGAAAGGCAGGATATGCAGGTAAGATTAAATTAACTCCGTCAAACTCACTCTCAATGTTTGGTTTGTGGCAGACATTGCGTTTCCAAGCGAATGATCGATGCTTTTGGGGTAATTACATGTCATGTAGTTCTCCGACATTCGGAGGAAGAATTGTTCCGAGTCTACTTTACTGACCCCACAACATGCAGGTTCGGGCTTGCAAGCAGGGATGGATCAAAGCCTTCTATGGCATGTTAGTCCAGATTTTGTGGGATTATTCACATCCATTCATCAGGGGTTCCCCCGGTAAGTACCAGGGTTTTTGACCCATGACCTTTTCTGTATATGATCTCAGCTTGACGTTGTTGATTTTGGATTACCAATCTGGGGGTCGGCTTAACCAGAGGCCAATCATGTTGATTAAGATTCCTAATGATTCACCATGCACTCTAATTATATAGTTTGTTTGACAATCTGTAATCTAGATTTGCATATCTATAGATATAATATATATATATATACTGTATATGTATATTTAATGGCACAGACATACATAGACATATGTAAATGTAATGTCTAAAAGCTATCGCTATGATAGGCCCATGTCATCTCGTTGCCCTTGCACCAGGTGTGCAACGAGATCTACGGCCCCATGTACGTGAACCACGGGGATGGGAGCCGCAGTATCGACTCGCCCTTTGTGCTCACTGAGGCTCGGGCAATGCGGTGAGAGCTGGTGAAATTCCATTGAGATTTCTATCATTAACCCTTCTTAATCTCATTGGATTGGTTTAAGGGAAAATTTACAGGAAACCATGGATTTTCCCATCAAATATAGAGGTTTCCGGTTAAAATTTTCCCAGTAACCAATCCAATGATAATCCCAACCCCCTCGCCATGAAATCTCTCCATAGTTTCTAAGGTTATATCCAAGCTATTCCCATTGAAATCCCCCATGAATGGTGGCATGCGTGCCCCCCCAACTATGGCATGCTTCTCCCTGGTGGTTCACCTTTTTGTGACCGAAGAAGTACCAGGAGTTGTTCTCAAAGTGGCTGAAATTGGCCGAGCTGATGATTCAGGAGGGGTTGGGACATGGCAAGGGACCCTGGTGCCATCCAGTTACCCTCTGTTCGTCAAATATGGCAAGGGAAAATCCATTGTAAATGGAGGTTTATAGCCCGGAGAATCATCGAATTAAACGGGGAATGTTCATGAATTGTACAGCAAGAAATGTTAAATTACCAGAGGGTATGTTTGTTGGCTTATGGCTTTGCTGCAAGGCTGATGACGTCAGGAAGATCAGTTAGTTATAGCATGTTTACAGGTTTTCTTCCTTCCCTGACTACGAAACCAGGGCGCATATGGCTTTATAGACCCATTATCCATAGATATGGGTGTGTCTGAAAATGGGGTATATCATCCAAGTGGCCATTTTAAGAGGGATGACCATGATCAATCAATGGAATTAGGGGTACCCTATTTTCAGACAAACCCAAATATCTACTTCACATTGATTTTTGTTATGTGGTTCCATGACATTTGCAATTCCATTTCGAGATGATTGCGACTTTTTTTTGTTCAGCCATTTCGTGTTTTTCTTTACATCCCCAAAATAGTTTCCAAAAAGTTGGAAATCATGGAATGGAGATTCATTTGAAGCAAATCTAATATCATATATATAAATATCTATCACATCCTGTAATTATCCCGGAAACACGGTTCTATTTTTGTTTGGGCGGGGTGCCAGTTGCTATGTCTGCAACCATCAGGAGGGAGGCGAGCGACTAGCGTTGGTTTTCCTGGATATCATCGAGCACCGGCGGCACAAGGCGTGGCCCTAGCGTTACAAGGTGGAGCCCCAGTTTGTTAGATGGGTTATACTACCTCCAACAACTACTGGGATAAATGGTAGATATATCTCTATATTATATTTACATATATTTACTATGGTTATAAAGCACCTTGTAACTGGGGGGGGCAATACCTTGTAGCTAAGTGATTTCAAGTAGAGGTTCGCTGTTGAGTTCATGGTAGATATATCTACAGTTAGTGGGTGTTATGGACCAAGATATTTGGACGGCACCAGCTCGTAGTATAGAGATGGTTAGAGTAGAATGATGGGATGACTAATCATTCTCTCGGGGTTTATCAATCTGAAATTGCAAGTGTACCCTTGGGACAGAGTCGGACAGAGGCTCAGAGGACTGTATCAGGCTTCTATGGGGATTTGAATCGGGGGACTACAAAGCAGGTAACATTGACATCCATTAAGTGTACTGTAGATACCTCAATATCTACCACAAACCATGATGAGCCTAGTTCTAAACTAACTTAGCTATGCTTTCGCGGCCCCACATTGTAGGATTTGTGGTGAGATGTTCCATGTGACAACCACAAACAAGACCGGAATGTCTTGACATATATCCACCGGAATGTCTTGAGATATATGCCAGTTCTGAAGCATCTACTAGTTTCGTTGATCATCTGAATGGCTTCGGGGTTGGCTGTAAATATTATTTTTAGGAACCAACGTATTGATTCACCCAAAATCAATGGTGGATTTGCCAACCATTCTTTAGGAAATAGAACGAAATAGTAGTCCAAAATGGATGTCGAAATACTATGAAGTACTCAAAATCACCAGCAAACTGGTTTTGTCCAGGAATTGTGTAACTCCGGTGATTGCGAACATGATTTTCACCGGCTGATGGCGCCATTTATATTATTGGTCCACCGTTGTGACTGAGGCAGCCACAGATGAAGGTCGGGGCTTGTCAAGTGCTTAGATGGAGCCACAAGGGGGATGCATGGAATCCATGGTTAACTGGGAAGATCTTAAGATATGGGGATGGGTCAATACCTATTATTATTGGATATTCACCCAGCTGGTAAATGGATAATATGATTGGATTATGATAAAAGTCAATACCTATTATCCTTGAGATATGTTTATTGGGATGAACATCCATGAATCCCAGCTATGAATTGGGGTGAACAGAAGGGACCAGGGTTTTGATTCATAGCCATATGGAGGCTTTCATGAGATTTCCAAAGTCATGTGGCTACCCCAATAGCTGGATGGTTTGGAGTGAAATATGGATGATTTGGGGGTCCCATGGATTGGAAACACCCATATTACGGAATATTTGGAATGAATATCAATGGATTGGTTAATGGGGGAAATTTACAGGAGACCCCTATATTTGATGGGAAAATCCATGGTTTCCTACAAAATTTCCCTTAAACAAATCCAGTGAGAATAGAAGCTAAAGATTTAAATCCTATGGGTTGAAGATGTGTTCAGACCATCCATTCTGGGATTAAGGGCCCAAGTGCCATCCAAGCAAGGCGACTGATGATGGAAGCTGCACTGGCTGAAACCGAGAAAGAGCTCATAGAAGCAGCTACGAAACAGATGCAACTCATGAGGAGAGAGCCTGAGCTGCGCAGTCTTCCAACAGGAAGAGGCTCCCAAACCAAAAGAGCTGAAGTCGCAGCTGCTACCAAGGTTAAGTATTGTGATGAGAGCCCTTTGCCACTCTTGGGACGCGCATCCGTACGGGAACGGGTTCCAAACTTTCGGCAGTCTCCCCAACCCTGTGGGATGATGTGATTTCACCATCATCCCAAAAAAGGGGTCCAAGAACAAAACCCAATGGGAGATAGTTGATATGTTAATGTTAAAAGATGGTGTGGTTCAATTTATTATGACATTTGATTAAACATGTTGATGATATAATATTCTATGTCAGTGTTAAAAAAAGACTAGTTTGGTTTAATTCATTACCACATTTGCTTAAACATAACGTCCTTTGTTGATGCAGGTCTGAATCTTCAGCCCATTTGTGGGTCTAGACATTGAGAACCCTGAGTCACCGATGGATTTCACGCTAGTAAAAGTCCACTGACTTCAGCGGGGGGACCAAGCTAGATGTTCTTTTTTTTTTGTTTTCGGGCATTTAAAGCCACGTACATGCTGGATGCTCCCTTGTTGATTGCTATTTAGGTCAATGTTTTGGCTACTGTGATTGTTTCATTCCAAGTTCACATCCTATTCGTTGACAAAGTCCCTCCAATATTCAGCAATTCTGATGGCAATGGATCAAAGCAACATTTTTGTTTGAAGAAAGACACATATCAAGATCTGTATAGTATAACCCGCAAAAAAGGATGCCGTTTAGCGTCGTGTGAAACCAGGATCTTGTGACATGTCGTATTTTTTTTCAGGTTTCCAGTCCTTTTCTGCATCTTTTTCGGGGCTTCCTGTACTAGAAAAAAACAACAACTCTGGTAGTGATGTCCCCATCTTTGGGGGTTGCACCCCTCCATGAGACCTAGAAAAAACGCCGCTTTCCGTCCTCAGGCTGCCACCCCTTTTGGATAAAATTCCCGCAGCGTTGCTAGGCCAAACTCAAGGGGGATGGATGGTGACCACACCCTCCCCCCTACAAGGTAGTGACTCCCAGTGATATGAACGTTGGTTTATAAACCCCCATTGACACATTGACTATGGATATATCTACCATAAACATCCATAAACCATAGTTTAACAGAGATTTATATTATGATATATCTACCATAAACCATAGTTAACCTAGTTATGTTCAGGAAGTTAGCTATCTATGGTGCCCCACGTTGTGATGCTCAATATCCCCCTAAAGATCATGGTTCAGTTTTGGATCCATTCATTTTGGGGTTCCTTGTTGGAGGTGTGTTAATTTTAGGGGTGGGATCAATCGTGACTTTATGCTCAACATTTGATTTTACTACTAGTGGCTAACAACACAATGTGTTGTTAGCCACTAGTAGTAAAACCAAATGAGGATATATGATATACCGATAAATCTCCGCTACCATTTTCTCTTGGAATTTGTGTATGTTATATATACATAATATACAAATATATACACGTTTTTTTTTGAAGTAATTGATCAACATTTTGGGTAACCAATAACGATGGCAAGGGCTTTTAGACACTCGCTCTTGGGTCTCATAATGCACTTCAGATTTGCCAGCTTGTGGGGACAGAGAGAAAGAGCTTGGCTGGTGATGTTTAGCAATTAGAGTTTCAAGCTTGGTTTTGGAATGGTGGTTTGATAACTTACCAGCGGCAATCAGTGCTCTATTGAATTTCTGGGATACATCAATCATCATTTTGGGTGTTTGTATCCTGCGTTCTTTCTGGCTACGTGTCCTGTTATTCATTGAGTGTTTCCGTATTGATAGCTTCGGCATATGCTATCCCAGGTCCATGCAAAAAATGAAACCAATTCTTTGATCCTTCCAAGAAGGTTTTTCCCGGCTGCGATGTAGAGTTTGTTGCCTTGGCAGTTTTTGTTGGGTTTGGCTTCATTCCCAAGATGGTCCCTTGGCCCAAGAGCAGGGAGAGTGGTTCCTGGCATAAAAGGGCAGAGGTGCCGACTGTTTCAATAGGGTCAGTTGCATGGTAATCTTCATGCATTTCCTAGTGTAGTGTTAACAGACAACAAACAAATTCAAAACTGCACATCTGATTGAAGATAATTTTGCCAAACAATGGCCAAGGGGATGCCATGTTCGGTGTGATTCCTGGTGGGAGCCTTCCTGGTGAGATTCCAGAGGAGAAAGATTTGGAAAGACAAGCAGCACAGACCGCCATCGAGCCAGAGACTTGCATAATTTTGAATGACCTTGCAGTGGCAGCCGAAGTTGACCTGGGGCGAGGGAGTGGCTGGCAGCCCCTCTACCCCAAATCAAGTCTTGATGTGTCTGGAGACATTGACGTCTTGGTGCGGTTGAGAGACAACGCTGGAGTCTACGGCAGCTGCAAGGCAACAAAAGGTGCCCAATTGCTGCTGTCGGGTGGCTTTGGAGATTTTGGTTCAAAAGCTGCAAGATACATTCAGGATGAAGAAGCCGCAGCTGCAGAAGAAAGCCTTTTGCGGAAGAAGCGGCGACAAGACATCGATGCTCAGTTGTTCGCAAAAGTGAATCGTATGGCTCTTTGGAGACAAACGTTGGCATTGTTCAGCATCTCGATCTTCCTCTTGGTCATCCTGGGTGCGTCGATCTTCTGCACCGTGTCCTCCTTTGCTCTAGAGGACCAGCTGCAAGCCGTTGGACTCGCTGCGGCGCTGCTGGCACTGTCGTGCGGTGCCTGCGGCGGAGCCAGCGGACTCGTATACGCCTCAGGCGACAGCGGCTTCGGTGCTCAAGGCCTCCGGGACGGGGTCCAGGCGACGCGGCCTGAGCTCCGGGGCTACCAGCCCCAAGGGATCGAGGGCGATGACGACGACGACTGCAGCGGCTGCTGGGGACTCCTATGCAGCTCCTGCGTTCACGCAATCAACTTCGGGTGCATCGTGACCATGACCGTGGCCTTTGGCCTGGGCGGCCACGGCTGGGCCATCGGCGTCCTTTGGGGGGTGTTATCCCTGGTGTTGTGCTGCAGTGGCATGTTTGGTGCACGTCAGACTGGCACTTACCTTCATTCTCGAGCAGAAGAATGTTTCTGCGCTGCTCTCTTACTACCCTGCTTTTGGCCAGAGGAGCTCGCCAAGAAATGTGGTGGGAGCCTTGGGAAGCTTCTGCTTCAGCCCACGAAAAAGATGCTGGATGAAGCAGTTCACTCAACCCACGAGCGCACAATCGTTTTCGAGGGGAATGTGCTTGCAGGCCGGGAGACAGTTTGCTCATGGCCCGGGAAGTATGCATCCGCTTGGGATGCGCTGGTGGCCGGCGCCCGCCAGAACGACATCAGCGCGGCCGTGGTGTTTCTGCCCGAAGGGTCGCAGCACTTCGGGTTGCATGATCCCATTCCTCCGAAAGAAAGGTTGCAGGGCGCGTGCTGGTGCATTCCCCTTTATGGCGAACAAAAGCCATGGGGGTGTAGGTGGTGGTCCAAATGGATTGCCAACATCGAGCTGGCAGTCGAACAGGGTGCCATCCTTGCTGTTTATTACTTTAATAGCAGGAGAGGAGAAGGGAAAGTGAGAGATTTCACCACAGCAGGCCAAGAACATCTGCACCGTGAAGCGATTTTCAAGTGCAGAGAGGCCTTCAAGAAGTCCTCAAAATATCAAAAGGCCCTTGACGCCGGCCTGACATACCTGTCGAAGGAGGAAGGCCCGGATTCCTCTTCGCCCTTTTCCCGGGAGGAACACCGTCTTTTTTTGATTTGGCTTCCCGAGGAAGAGCGGCAGTTCCTGGAGGAGTCCGAAGGTTTAGGCAATTCGCAAAAAGCAGAAGTGGCTTGGCTCCAAAGAAAGGGCTATGCGTACATAGAGAAAGAGGTCAGCCAGCTTGGCAGCTCATCGCCCAAGGTGATAGGGCGTGCAATCGAGTAGATGGCATTCAGCCGGTCAGTCAGCCCCACTTTGCACTTGTGGTTTCCAAATTTGCAACGCAGCATGCTTCATTGTTTCCAGTTTCTAGTGCTGAAGACCAACTTCGATGTGTTTTCAGTCGTCACGGTCGGCCCTTGCCAAACGGCAAGATCGTGTGCACCCAACATGCCAGAAACATTTGGCGACATCACAAGCAAAGCAAGGTGTATGACCAGCCAGTCGCTGTCGTGTGTTAGTGGCATACCGCCCTTCAAACATGAATTACGAGTTAAAACACATCATACAATGTTTGTTAATGTGTTAGTTAAGAGTTTCTCCGGTGTTCACCTTTTCACTAAACCAAGAAGTACTGTAAGGACAAGATCTTTGTTTTGTATCAATTATCTGGACAGTAGTTGTGATATTTACAATTGATTAACATGACAATGCAATAATTGACAATTCTGCAGCGGGTATTTCAATGATTAGAGTCATCCCAAAAAAAGATGGAAAAGTTGGAAAATATGTGGGGATTACCATGTATCATCATATATCCAAACACTGCCAAACATGTTGTAGGTCTTATAGGTGGCAAATGGATGTTCATCCACCCAAATATGGTATGTATACGATAGGCCGATAGGTTGCTAAACGATGCAAAACCCATGGCCATTAGTAGGTTTTGACAAGCCATGTGAGGTCCACTCTGCCACGCCCCAGCAATGTGGCAAAATAAAGCAGAACGCTTGGCTACCCAAGAAAAAAACATTGTAGACCTAGTAGGTGTGGTCTATGAATTGGGTTCTCCATATACAGTATTTGTCTAAGGGTAGTCCAAAATCACAAGGTTCAAACATGCTTAAACCATGATTTTCCCACTCAAATTGCTATTCGGGGTTTCCTCCCCTTTAAAGACACACCCAATCCGTCACACCCCTGAGCCAATTTTGATCCACAGCAAAATCAGGACCCCTAACTACTTATCCTCCGGTAATGCAACAGTTTGCTACGGCCCAGTTACAGTTGATTTACGAATGAAAATGGTGATTTTCCAGTTCGCCAACTGTCTACCAGAGGGCAATGCCTTCAGCACATGCGAATACTTGCGGGTTGCCACTAAGGAGCGTGGCTGCAACAGTAGGAGGTGGGAAGGGGGAAGGAATGGGAGGTTAGCCTTTGTCACCACGGAGGGCCAAGGGATATGCACCAGCACTGATGGTGAATGACTTTGCTTTTAGAGTCAGGCAAACCCCATTTGAGCAGTTTCAAAGAGCCTTGGTATGTCAATGATACTTGTTGAATGGATGATATTTATAAAATTCTTTATATATAGATATAGATATATATCTATATGTCAGTTCTGACCCTTTTTTTCCCCATTGATAGAACATCATTTCCAAACTCCGGCAGGATCACCTCAGCAAGGAAGATGCTGAGAGATTCGTCGCCGTGGCACAGAAAGGGCCGGATTACAAGAAGTGGCAATTCTCAGATCGCTACAGGAGGTCGAAGCAAGCGGGAAACCTTCACCCCCGGCCGCCAAAAAAACAGCGGGCAGCGAGCGACGCGAAGGCAAAAACCCTTCACCCCAGTCCAACCGCCGCCCTCAGAGCCAGAGCCGCTGTCGATCGCGTGACGTTGACAAGCGCTATGTTGGAGCGTTTTCATTGATTGAGTTTGTAATCCCCACTACGTGAATGTGTTTGAGAAGTGGAGCAATGGGCATAGATGCATCACACACCGCCAATCGTACAAGAGATCGGTGCACTTTTCGCTGAGTTCTAAATCTTCCAATACTATAAATTATACTGTATCCGGTACTGGCATTTCAGGGGGCGGCTACAGATCATACGTAGAGTTCTCATATTTTTTTTTTGGTCAGCACCGGAGTACTCTATTTCCACAAATGGAGGAACAGTTCATATCCTTTTGAATAACTCGAGGAACGGTTATATCTCTTCAGAAGCTTTATTTTTGTTCATGTTTCAATACCCCATTCAGTCACCAGCAAAGCGTTCCACAGTATGAATTGAACCCCGTTCGTCAACCAACATTTTTGCGGATACATTCAAGCTGCAGCTGTTCAGGGCCACCTGCTCCAGACCTTGGACAAACCAACAGTGTTTATGACAAGCCGATGACATACAGTACACTTAGACAAATTGTAAAATTGTGATGTACATATAAACACCCGTACCTATAATTAGACATACTATAGGCCTGAGTGGATATCCAGATATACAGATCAGATGTCTGATTAGATTATAGAGGGTTGTCCGAAAATTGGGTTCATCAGAACGTCCTCAGCTGGCAAACCCTTATCAGCATCAACAGCTAAGGGATATAAACCACCAATGATCGTCATTGGCTTAGCTAAGGCGAAACTTCGCGTTGGGTATACCGGCAAACCCCACTTGAAGGCTATTTGGTGAACCAATTTATGGGAATACCCTTTCGCTTTTTGGATATGTTCTTTTGATACACCTCACGAAATCCAACCTGGCAGAAAGGCAGTAATGTGGGTAAAACAATAATAAACCACCCATTTTGGAATGGTTTATACCACCCATTTATGGTGATTTGGGGGATGGTTTATTCTTGTTTTACCCACATTAATTGTCTATCTCCGGTTGCTTGTTTATTTCTGTGAAAACCAGCCAAGACCTGACATGACAGCCGCAGCTTTGTGTTGTTTTTGCGGCCAATGCACGGCTGATCACAGCTGTTGTCGGCCAGGATCAAAGACCTGTAAAGCCACATTTTTGGGGGGATGAACCATCCATTCACCAATGGGGAGGTGGGTTGGATGAATCCATTCACCCCCACTATAAATCCTATCAAAATCCATCAAGGTAGCTGGTTGTCACGGACAACCCTAGTAGGTAAGTCATCGAAATGAATGGACCAATTTTTTCCAGAACTATGTTGGCCGACGGGTATTTCCTATTGAATTTTCGTTGGTTCAATCCGGATGAATTGCCATCTCCTGGTAAATTTCCGTTTAAACCACCATTTACCCTCTGGTAAACTAACATAACTATGGAAAATCACCAATTATGATGGGAAAATCCACTATAAATGGTCCATTTTCAATAGCTATGTTAGTTTACCAGAGGGTACCCCATTTTAATGCTAACTTCAAAAGATATAGTCATTATGTTTTTCAATCGATCCCAAGAATATCATGGCAATACATGTTGGTCCAATCCCTATTCACCATCAAATTCGAGTAAACCACCATATCATCCAATTAAATCTGATTAGACAACCAATAAACCACCAAAACCACCATTGATCCCCATAAATCCCTATAACAGCTTCATTTCTCCCTACAATAAGTCCCTAAAAAAATCACACTAAAACAATCAATTTATCTTTTGTTTTTTTGATGGGGGGAATTTAATGCGAAGCGCCTTTTTTCTTACGGAACATCCCCCAGTTTACACAGAGGCGGCGGCACCCCCTACACTGTGCCCGCACCGGCGGTGGAGGCGAAGAAGGGTTGTTGTTTTATTCTTTTATGTGGCCCCCACCAGCTGTACTTGGGGGTTTCCATAAATGAGAAATTTTTATAAGGAAAATCCATGTAAAATGGACGATTTAGGGGTACCCCCATTTTAGGAAACCACAATTGTTGACATATCTACCATGACCATAAACTATGGTTAATCTAGTTTTGAATCAACTTAGCTATAATTCACAAAAATACGAGAAGAATTTTGGAATTCTAATATATCCAATTGGGACATGACCATTGTTCCCACTACAAATATTCCCTTTATTTGTTGGCTATAGCATGTTATTCCTGTGATTTGTTGGAGGTCCTGTGGGATGATAACCTCGGGTTTCCTCGAAGAAACAAGCATGTTTATCATATCCTCATTCATTGTTGAGGAAAACTGCATTCTCCCTTGTTTGTTGCTATATATTTATATTATATCATTATATATCCTTCAATATCAATTGTAGATTCCCATGTTATTTAGTCTCTATTGTATACACATTGGTATCTACATCATTCTACTATTCTTTATTGATATGTGCTATAGTAAACCCCCAAAAAAGATAGATGTTTGGACACCATCACTATTTCAGTGAGATTTTACCATCTGGTAAATTCACAGTTTGACCCTGGCAGTCATCGGAATTGGAAGATGAGTTTCCTCTAAAAATAGCGAGTTTCTCAGGGTCGAACTGTTAATATACCAGAGGGTAAAAATCATTAATCAAACTAACATAGCTATTGAAAATGGCCATTTATAGATGATTTTCCATAGTTATATATAATAGTTTACCAGAGGGTACGGCTGAATCTTTTTGGGGACTGCTGTAATTCTATCGCAGGGTGGATCCTCCAAGAGTGCGTCCAGCGCGTTTGGGGAACCCGACGGATGTGGTGCGGGTTCTTTGGGCAACGAAAACGGGGATGTCACTCGCCAGTTTATGGGGCTATCATGGGGATATAACAGGGATATAATGGGGAATCTGTCTTTACTTACACATCATATCATGACATACAAATGTATACCGAAATATATATACATAACTATATATATATATACATAGAATATGCGTACATATATAGATATAATGAATATACACATATCTATGTGTATATATATATATATGTACATAGAGATACATTTATATACATACACATGTAGTGAAGGGTGTCTGATTTATTTACCCTTCTAAATGCTGATCACCGAGCAGGGATTTGAGCCTTGAAATGATCAAATTAAGCATAAATGGGATATTTACATAGGGATATAGCCACCTATGCGTGTAGATGTGTTTGTGCGGGATAACCTAAAAGGGAACATGTTGTGCGAACAACGATTTTGGGGCTCCATTTTTGCTGGACAAATCCACATTGAGGAAACTAAACGCGGGTTGCCAGCCAATCCACACCGGAAATCGGCTAAAATGCAGCAGATCCAAAAAGCAAGGTTTTATCTATCTACTCATTATAATATACCTTCCGGTAATTTAACATAGCTATTGGACATGGTCCCTTTATATTTCATTGACCTATTAAAATGGTAATTGTCCACAATTATGCTAGTTTACCAGAGAGTGTATATGATATATACATATATATATATATTTATTTATTTATTTTCTTATTTATTTATACACCCCTCCCACCATCAAGCGTAGCGATTGGAATTCCCCTATGAATGGAGGTTTCTAGCTGGGGAAATCATCGAACTAAATGGTGGGTTTTCCAGCAAACCATCTTTGATTACTGGACGGTACATATCTATATACACATGTCATGTATCTGTATATATATATATATAAAATGTAATGTAGTGTACATATAATCTACATATATATATATGTATATATATATATACGTATGTATATATATATACATGTATATATATATATGTATATATATATGTATATATATATATATACGTATATATATATATATGTATATATATATATGTATATATATATATATAGTACATATATGGTTTCTGGTCACTGGTCACTTCCCCAAGTGTAAGACAAGGGCATCCCTTGAAACCTGGGCCTTGCTGAGGGCGGCGCAGATCAGGATGCTTCACGGTCTCCATAGGCGTGTGAAAACACCATGCTTGGTGTGGTGATTGATGATTGGGGATTGCAGGTGAATAGTGGTCTAGTGATTAATAGTTATTGTTATAATGATGATGAATAGTGGTTACGATGATGACTAATAGTGATTGAACTTGGATTTGTTGAGCCGATTATTTTCTTTATTTTCCCAACGGGAGATTTACTAGAAATGGGGAATCTCAAAGAAAATACGCTTTATTTTGTTTAGGTTCCTTAAACAAATCCAACATATAATAATGAACCTTCCCTAATATTGCGATAAATGGATGGCAACAAAAAATCCCAAAAGGTAGGTTCGTTACTGGGTTCACCACAACAGTCAACACCCTTGGGATTAAGAATTTGGATTGCAGTAGTTGAAGAACAAAATGATTTCAATACCCTGGGAAGTATATGTCTCAGAATTGGATGGGAAAACTTGAAAGAGCCCTCTTGATTTGGGTATAAAACAAGGGTTTCCTGCAAAATCTCCCAGAGATCAATCCACTGAACATGGGATAGACATATATTAATCAACCACAATCGCGGACTGCAGTAGCTGAAACTTTTGGAAAGTTTGGTGATCTTTGGCATCAATCATCGATGGTTTTGCGGGGTTGAGAAGTCTGGCCTACCCTCTGTCTGGTAAACTAACAGTTGCTACGGAAAACTACCAACCATTTTTTATAGCTACCCTCCCGTGAACAAACAAAAAAAAGTGAAACACCAACCATTTGTAGATCATTTTCCTAGAGAAACCATTGGTTTTCCAGATTTTTTTGTCGCTTTACCTTAGGGCAAATCATCCAACTAGATGCGCCATGGCTTCCATTGCGATCTTAGTTTACTGGAGGCCATACCCATCCGAGCAATCCTGGGGATCCCTGTATGGGTAGAGTACACCCCAAAAGGGCCGACACGAATATTAAAGCCTATACTAGCTATTAATTCACATACCCTCCTGTAATCAAACGTGGCAATTGGAAATCCACTATATAAGGTTTTAGTGGGAAAATCATCGAACTAAATGGTGGATTTTCCAGCACGCCATGTTTGATTACTGGAGGGTACACATATAGAAATACCATTAATACAATATGTGAAGATCCAGGTCTTCACCTATGTGAACCCATGTTCAATACCCTATAGTTCATATATGCTGCAATAGGTCCTGATGATGAATATTGTTTTTTTGTTATAGGCTTTCTAAATCCCATCTACAGATATATCGTACAGATTCCTAAATCCCATATAAAACCCTTTACTCTACCCTTTATGAATTGTTCTTTGATCATTATATATACTGTAATGGGGAAGAGGATGGAACTAATGAAATAGTCATTGGAGTAGTTTACGGGAGATTTGCAGGAAACTTCCATATGTCATAGGAAAAATTATGGTTTCAGGTTAAGATTTTCCCTTAAACCAATCCAATGAAAGAGGATATTACCGGATGGTTGGGATTTAGCAGCCTCGACTGGACTTTCAACCCTTGCGGATATTGCTGTACTATCTACAGATGGGAAGGAAACGAAACCCGCAACTTCCATCTGGAAAAGGCATCCATTTGTATTTGGGTCAGCAAGATAGTGAACATGTGGGGTCAAATTCCATTTCCAGGCAAGTTCGAGGTACATAGTCACCAATCACCACCCTTATAGTTTTACCAGCAGTCACAGGGCGCATTCCCACGATCATACAGTCACCGAACCCAGGGATAGAGGGTAACTACCCAAGTAAGTTTGATGGTGAACTGGTGAATGATTGTTTGATGGGCAACGTTTGGTCACGTTTATGCAACATATTTGGTTTTCACTAAGGTAAACCGTCCGTGAAGAACTGGCCGAGTGATGGCTGCGTTGGGTTTTCAACAGGTTGATCTCGCTTTGCGCTGCAGCTGTTGCCACTTCTGTCCTAGTGTTGGAAGAAAAGCAGTGGCAGCTAAACCCCTGTTGGTTGAGAATAATAGCGGATTACACTAAGCAAATCTAAGCAATATATTCGGGATTATCACCATCCATTAGGTAAGAACTATTTCGCTGCAGCTAGGGCCCTTTACCATCCTTTACCAAGTATAAGTCAGCGAACATTTCCCTTTTATAGAATGATAGCCCTATTTATCGCCATAGAAACAACATGAAGTCATCATGAAGAACCGTTTATGATAGGGAAAGGGCCTCAACTGTGTGGAGTGGGTGAATGGGAAAGGAGGAGCCATCCCTAGCAACCACTGGACGGTATCTACCATGGGCAAAGCGTCACTACTTGCAAGATCCGGGCAATGTGACGAAAAACAAGGTTCAATGGTAAGTTAATGGGATTTCATGGTGATACAATGAGATGTGCGCCGGTTTTTGACTGCTGTCTGTGCATCGACATCAAAGCACTGCAGAGGCAAACACAAGTTACAGATATTGAACAAATTGTCCATGTTCGTGGCAAAGAGCCTTGCAAATTTCGTGGGAAGGGAGCTGAAATCAAAGGATTTGGATCCATTCTTCTACTTGTTTGGAGTGAATTCAAAAACGATGACTTGGAAATCCACAGAATGATCACTGTCATGCTGAAGCTGAAGGTGGAGATGGAAGAACTCTTGGCAGATAACAGAATCTGATGCTTTTCCAGCCTGCCAAGAGGTTTCACGCCTGTGATGATGGATCTGCGTTTTTGACAGATTATGCAGACAGCATCGACACCCTGTGCTTTTATCCACAAAACTTGACCCACCAGTGTTGGAGTGCTGGAATGGAGAGGAAACCATAGGAAACCCATAGGAAACCCATAGGAATATAACAGGAAACTCATAGGAAACCATGGGCAAAATAACCAAGAAACATATACAGTACAAAAAATGGTGATTCAATGGGAATTATAGCTGATTTATGATAGCTAAGTTGACGCAAACAACTTGGTTAGCTTGGGGTTGTGGAGGAGTTAACTACACTTGATGGGGGGTATAAACCAACCTTTAACTGTCCCCACAAAAGAAGCCGAACATACAGAAGCTATATCAACAGAAATTGATGTGTTGTTGGATGATGTCCCCACCAAGATAGACAGGCAAGTGTAGTACAAGACTCCCATTCTCAGATCATGGGAAATCTCACGTGAAATCTCGGATGTTCTGGCGAAATTCTTTTTGTACTTCCTGACATCACCAATTTCAGCATACTGAAAGCCCATCAACGCTGCTGATTGAAATCACAATTGTGGCCACGGCAGGGCGCGAAGGAAAAGAGCTTGGAGGAATCTGATGACGAACTTTTTTATTGCAGCCGCTTGGCTGGTGATTTTCACATGGCTGCCATGGTCAACATATGGTCAACATATGGTCAACAAATGGTCAATGTAGCTGATGATACCATAAACCAAGACTGGAAGTGAACTAACATCCCAAATTGGGATGCTGGTCCTTTCGAATATGGAGTTGGATGGTGTTTGACGCGCTTTGATCGAACAAAAGTTGCCATATTTCCATCATCAATTCTGCAACATATGGACATGCGTGGAAAGTGTATATCATATCTATATATGTATATACATATATATATATATATACGTAGAGAGATGTGTTGTGTACAGGTATATTTATCTTGGAGTGTATACTGTATTCATTTTTAGTTGAAGGTTGGTTACCATCAGCATCTTTTGATGGTGGAAGTTTTTCCAGTGGTGAGCGAACATCAAATTGATGGGATTCGCCCCAGGCATTGCTCCGCATCCATTCACCAGAAAATACCCCACCAACTGCTGCTTGAAAACAACCGTTGTATTGGATAGGGGTAGACAACTTGGAGAAACAAGATCATCCTCGAGCAAGATGGATTCATCAAATTGCTGCATGGGTCAAATTTATCAAGAAAAGGATGATTTCGGATCCTGAAGATGAACACATGTCCTCAGGTTTTGAACCACTATCCCCGTATATTATTGGTGAAAACCCTCAATGAACTGGATATCAGACTGTAGGTTATATACCCCGGTCTATCCCCACTATTGTTTGTAAAATCCCAAACATGAGCCAGTATGAACTTATCATCACCCACTATGACTATTACAGCAATCGTTACAAACATGGACCCCCCAAAGTTAGTCTGCATTTGGGTGCCAATCTCAGCCGCCACGTCGCATCTCTCTGAGGCTATAGTTGTGCCTCTCTTGTTATTTGGCTTGCATGCCCACAGCAGGCCGCGCCGTTTTAGTGGTTGGTGGATGGGATGCGTAGGATTCAGATCCGCACATCTCAGACATTTGCTCACTGATATGGGTTTGACATGATTTGACCAAATAAGTTGGGAAGAAAAACAGATGTTCATGGTTTTTATTCCACATAATGTTTCCATATGTTTCCTATCAAAACTGATGATTTTTTGGGTTTTCAGACAAGCCTGTTCTGTTGTTTCGTGATCCAACGCCCGCACCAAAGTGGCAACCTCCAGCAGGTCAAACGTTGACCGTATGTGAGTAAAGCAATGTCATAAACCGCCCGTATGGGTTGATGCTTTCTACCAGCCCATTTGGGGGTTTCCATAGCCATGGGGATACCCAAAAATGGATGGTTTATAATGGACAATCCCATCTATAAATGGATGAGAACTGGGGGTACCCCTATGACTTAGGAAACCTCCATTTATGGTAAGCTTCGGAATGTTTTGCTATTGCTTGACTCACATTTTTTTTTGATGGTTTACTATTGCAACCCTCGAAATCCACCAGCCATGACCAGCCATGACCTGGGTGCTTTGGCCCAGGCCCCAATTTGATAATTTGTTTACTGTAACTTGGTGAAGACTATGTACAGGTTATTCAATATCTGTTTTTTTCGGGTAGTTAGAACTATACCTATAATTATATTGTTTGTACATGATGATGTTAGATTCGCTGTAGCTTCAGATTCGATTCCATTAGTTTTGATTAGATTAGATAGATAAATAGCTAGACATATGATAGCCCAGTTCCTAGCCAACCAGCGAATTCATGGATCATCCAAGTGACTGATTTGTGCTGTGCAGGTCTCCTGGAAATATTCTGAGTTTCATGCAGAAGAACCACTTGAGACTGAACTGAAGCTCCCCAAATTGGTTGCTTCGGGTAATAGAACATTGGTTTCAATATGTTTCAACAGGTTCAGGAAGATCTTCAATGATTTGTTCGACATATGAGAGTTAGGTAACCGAGATGAGATTGTAGATTGTGATATATTGATATCTACTGAGCATTAGACACATTTAACCCTCATTGTTTCAACATTCTATCAATTGGATCGAAAACACCATTTGTTGAACAGGAAAAGTATCGTTGAGGCTGACTTGGCAAAATCAGACTCAAATGACATGGTTTTTGTTGCAGCAAAAGGAGAGTTCCCAGCAAATGCTCTCGGAATGAAGAATTAAATGGCGGCAACCTATGAGCTTTCCATAGTTTTACTCTACATTTTGGATACAAACCATCGCAATCATCAGATCCTAATGGTGTTTGGCAATCCAACTCTTGCGTAACGGCACGACCACCGGACCGGACCGCGACAAGAAAGGACAGGGTCACTGGGGCCGTTCGTGGATGGCAACTGGGATATGATATGACCGACAAGTCATTGGTAAGCTCTGTACAGGTTGTTCCGTGAGATAAGCTGGTTTATAGCACATATATTTAAACTTCATGGTGTAATAATTATATAGATGTATAATGATGTATCTATGATTACATATTATATATATATGTATATACGTATATATATATATATATATATTGTATTTGCGGTTGTATGTGCCCCACTTTGTCGGACAACATCATATTCAATGCGCATTAGGCACATCATCTCCCAATGAAATATCGTTCCAATTTGGACAGAGGCCTATCATTGCAAGTAGACTTCTACCGAAGTCGGCCCCAATTAAAAGTTGAACGATAAGCCCACTCAACTGTAGTGACATATCATAATATCCATGATGAATCTAGCACAATAAGAGAGTGATAAACCATGATAAACCCAAGAAACTTTGGGGCTCTGCATCCGATCAAAGATTCCCCTGAAAGTTGGGTACGTTCCAAAACACACTATGGCATGCTCCTCCATTGACCAGCGCATCTTTTCAGGGCTGAACCACCTTGAACCAACCAACCCGCCCTTGACATATGTGATCTTATCGCAAGCTATTTCCACATCTGGTTGTTGATTCTATCTATCTCTATACGTAGGTGTCCTTAAAATGCGGATACCCAAAATCTTCCAGTAGACCATTCGAGTATTTTTCAACCCATGGTGTTGGAGATCCATCAGTTTCAGAAATCTCCAATATGTTGCCATTGACATCCCGATTTGCTGGCTGAATCCGTGTTTTGCTGGTTGAATCGCTGCTTTGCCTGCGTGTTTTGTAGCTTACCCTGGGGTATACACAAAGTTGTGGAAAAACCATGGTTTACCTATGAAAATGTCCCACAAATGGTGGATTCTGCACATCTATACTTCAGAAGTTTATTCTTAGTTTTCAGGAGGGTAACCCAGCAAAATGCCAAGACTCCAACTACTCCAAGAATTCGTTGAAGCGAAGTTGGCATTCAATCCAATGAACATGGTGGAACCCCCGCATAACAAGCTGGTTTATAACCCCCATGCATACTATACTTTTATCTCCCAGAAACCCTAGTTAAACAAGTTGTAAGCAAACTTAGCTATCTAGGGGGTCCCCCAGCTTGTAGTTTTTGTTGGTGATGTAGGAAACATTCTGCTGGGTTATAGTTGGCTTCCCCGAAAAGACTCGCTGGTCCTAGTGATGTTTGGCTCATACGCCGGCTCGGGCAAAGCCCTGTCGGTGTATTCATTTTGAATCGTGCGAACAGCGCGCAAGGGCCCTCGTCGGTGTTTGCCCATCTGGGGGTTAGGCGGACATTATTTTGCAAAATATTACAGTTACATCTATCATCTATTATATGGAGTTACACCGAGTTACACCACTATATACCAAAAGTGAATGCGTTGTGCTACGAAAATCTGACCAGATTGACCAGCACATCTGAGGATTAAGTTAAACTACCCACCAAGCAACAACCATTTCACGACATTGCTTTTTGAGGTCAGCAGAATGCAGAATTCAGAAAACACTTTCAACCAGCAAGAAGTGCCTTTCCCAGGTGGCTAACCGCACAAAAACGACGGCGCGCTGCGCGGGCGAATGTCAATGTTCAGCGAGGATGAAACTGCCGGTGACGCTGACACTGCAGACACGGAGGCCGGGGGGTTGGAGACCAAGGACCAAGACTCTGGGGATTTGATCCACCAAAATGGCGGTTTCATCCACCAATAAGATCCAAATACCTTCTGGTAAACTAACAGTTTGCTATTGAAAATGGCCATCGAAATAGTGGATTTTCCCATTAAAAATTGAGATTTTCCATAGTTATGTTAGTTTACCCGAGGGTATATAGTAGGTGATCCATCAAGATGATGAGTTAGACCAAGAAACAACAGAGTCTTTTACCAACAGACACTTGAAGCCTCTGGTGGCACCGGCACCAACCATGAAGATTAGACCTGCCAACATGATCATGTTGGGATTCAATTTCTATGATGCATAGTGCGTGCAGTATTTTATCAAAGCAAACTTAGGTATGATATGCCAAGTGGCTGCAAGTGGAATCTCGGCAAATCTCGGTGAATGCTAGTTGCATGGGTGGACTATGGTTGATAAAATCCAACTGGTGGAACAAGTCCCAGGAGTTTGGTCAACCCAAGTGATTTCATGGGGCTTTCAAGATGATTTAGTTCGGGGTTTGACCATCAGAGATATGGGATGTGATTGTTGATTGGTCATGTATCTCATTTTTTTGGAGGGTCTCATTTGATTGGTTTCAGGGGAAATCTACAGGGAACCCCTATAATTGGTGGCAAAACAACCATGGTTTCCTGCAGTTTTTCCCCGAAACCCATCGATTGAGGATCACCACATTTTCCCAGCACTCTGGGCAAGCTTTGGGCCTAACGGAGTGGGTAGAAGCCATGAGATGAGTCCCATATATCATATATCTGTTTACATTATGACGACCTCACTGCGACCTCACTGGAATGATGGTTAGACAGGGGAATTATCCCAATATGCCTTATTTCATGCTAGTAAAATATTGTGCTTTGCCCAGATATATGAGGACTCTGCTCAATTGTACTGAACTATGAACTATGGTTATGTTTTCCTAGTTACATATGGCAATTTGATGGAATTGGTCTGAAAGAGAAGGCCTATTTTTTTTCCCGTAAACATGGGCACGACTTGGGAATCACCTATTTTGCGCGAACCCATATCCACTCATAGTTTTATCCCATTGTTTTTGTTAGTCAAATCCCCGTTGATGAACTTTAAAGTAAAAAAAACACATGAAATATTGGTTATAAATCCCCTTTGGATTTTTTCTGCTTCCAAATTGAAATCACCATTTTTGGTGTTATGTCCCATGGTTGTCCATAGTTTGGTTAGTAAAAACTATTTTTTGTTGCTGAAGCCCGCGCGAAGATGAATAGATAGATACCCATATCTCCAGCCGTTGAATTTGTTGGGAACGGCCAGGTGGTCGTACAGACCATGCCCACAGAAGTGAAGAAGAAGCCACTTGACATTTTGAGACATCTAACATCGAACTAGTTAATGCTGGTTTGAAACCAACGTAGAACAGTAGGAATTCAACAGTCAACAATGGAACAGCTATAAGGAGATATTAACTAGATGGGAATATGGTGGGAATTTGAACATCAAATACGGTTTTTTGATGGGGATTTATAGAGGTTTTAACCAGCAATAATATTGTCAAATATAATTGAGTAAAACTGATAAAGGATGGTGCGTTGATTACAAGCTAAGTATCTTAGCTAAGTTGGTTTAGGGCAGGTTCTAATGGGGAGATATATATATATATATCTAGTGGACATAATGGTAAATGATATGTATAGAAATGAGAATAGTCCAATTGGTAATGATGGAGAAAGGTTCAGGGACATGTAATGGATTGATAATCCATAGTATTTACCAACAGGAGACTTTATATAACAATAACGACAATCACATTTTAGTTTATAGTATTTAATAGTATTTGTATTTGTCCCGATCTATTGATTGATCATTTTTTTTCACTTCTTACGCATATAAGTGTTAATTATGGAGAACCGTAGATCTACCAACAATTCCGAGAACACTTCCAAGGTGGTTTTTCGCAGACTTCGCTAAGTTGGAGTCGTTTACCCTCTGGTAATCAAACATGGCAATGGAACATCCACTATAAATGGAGGTTTTAATGGGAAAGTTATCTAGAAATGGTGGATTTTCCATTGCCACGTTTGACTACCGGAGGGTAATGGAAGTGACCGGAATGATCGTGATTGTCACTATTTGCAAGGGATTTTCCCACCAAGACCTCCATTTAGGCCACGGGGATTTCCCAGCTAGCCACGTTTGATTACCAGTATACTTAGGGAATTATAAACCAAATTAAAACTTTGAGGTTGGATCCACAACTATCGATCAGGGTTGATCTAACTGCAGGTAAATTATTGCTATAAGATACTTAGTTTGTTTTTCCCAGCAAAATCTGGGGTGCTGGGAGCTTCTGCAATGTGGTGTAACAAAGTGAGGGTTAAATCATGTGAAGATCATGAGGATAGGAGATCAACAAAGCAAAATAAACATGAGAGATGTGATGATGTACAGTATCAGAAGGGTGTACCAGATAGGAAGGGGCCTGATAGATGTATGTTAAATACTAAGTTGGTTTATAAGTAGGTTGGCTTAAGAATATTCGTAATTCAAGTTGTAACTGGTTGGGACCACCGTTGTGGGTACAGCTTGGGCGGGTCGGGGTTAATAAATTCATGTTTTGATACACAATTCGCAAATGTGGGAAGAGATACCCGCATGTTTGGCCATAGGGAGGCACTATACTCAGCTACAATGCAACATTAACATAGTTCCTTTTTGCACCTTTTTTTGCCGGAACAATGTTATCCCTTTGTCATCCACCAGGGCCTTTGAACCACCACCTTATTCACCCACATATTTTTTATGAGTGGAACCACCCATGTTTGCAAAATACCCTCCGGTGCCCTCATGGCCATCTCACAACAACCGCACTTGTTATCCCAGGCGTCGCTTCAGTGGGTAACAACCATATAGGAAGTAGCCCAGTTATAAAAGGCTTAGCCTCCGAGAATCAAATGTGGCTAATTAACTGAACAATCCCCGAACTAATGCAGGTTTAGTTGGGAAAATCATGAACTCAATGGGTGATTTGGAAGAGCAAACCGCGTTTGATTGCTGGAGACTATAGGTTATAAACTACAGATCCTGAGTCTCGGGATGCACTGCCGCCCAGGAAGAAAAAAACCACCAAGGGAGCTGCAAAAAAGGAGGCGGCGTTATTTTGGGACCAGACAACTGATCATTTTCTTTGGGGAAGACTCAAGATGCATAGAAACATGAAAACTAAAGATTTAATTCCTAGCTTTGGGGTATTCCGTGGACCAAGAAATGTCTGGGAACTGGATGTATTGCTTGGTTACTGTTGAGGAGGGTTTCTGGATTCTTTGAGGTGTTCTGAAGAGCCAATAGATGGTGATGGTATGTGCCAATAAACATGACTTGCAGCAAAAATGGTTGCCAAGAAAATGGTGGACTTCATACCCAGAAAAGCGTGGATTTCAACCAACATGATTACATATGATTACTGTCCACATTTTCAATGGCCAATACACATTGGATTTGAAACCGGAAAATTGGTGGATTTAGCCTTCAAAAACTATGGTTTGATGGAGTTGCTGACTTGAAGCGTGGCTTTCCCCTTTCAGTCTCTTTCAGTCTCTTTCGTGCCGGGCGTCCTCGAATTGCAGTAGATGGGCATGCAACCAGAAGTAGCCTGTGGTAAAACATACCAAAAAAAAACACGGAATTCCATTGGTTTTCCTTCGGAAATGGTCTCAAACATGGTGGATTTTCAATGCAGCACAGGGTTTGGAGTCCCGGTGCAATGATCTGCAGTTCCATTTTGATTCCCATTTTTTTTAGAGCCAGTGACCAGCCAAAAATCAGTCAACGGAAAGCTGTTGACTGGGCGCGTCAAAAATTGCACCACCTTGTCCCATTCTGGTTGGTAGAAAATCTTTAAAATTGCCATGATATTTTCGACTAGGATTTGTAAAATCCAGAGTATTTAACGGACCGTTCTTGACCAGCAACTGCTATGATTTCGCAGAAAAATGCCTGCTGGTAAAGATACCCATGGTAATACTAATGGTTATTCCCCACCTCAGTTACGGCTTAAAATTCTACACTCTTCTCTCCATGCATTGCCGTGGATCGTTCTCAGTACTTCAACGACTGGAGCCAGTGCGGCTGCTCGTGGAGCAGCTGGAGTCCCACTTCCAGCCAATCCACCTCCCACAGATATCACAGTAGTCTGGGCTGGCTACCAGCCGATGGAAGCACCGAACCTCAATCCGGATCTGACTGCCAACCCACCGATGATGATGGAATTAGAGGGTCATCCGTCAACTCCAGGTTCTACAGGGACTGGTTCGTGGTTTGGCAGAAAAAGGGGCCAAATTCATCGGAGTGCCGAGATGGATCATGGAACAAGGTCCGTTTGGGCTTCAGGCAGTCTCGAATGAACCACCTACCGTGGATGCAAAGGCCTGGCGGAGTTTCTAGCCCGGATGCGAAGCCACGTTACAACGAGTCCAGCATGGAAAGAGCAAAAGATTGACCCAAGAAAGTTAACAATCTATCCAAATGTACACTATTTTTCTATGTGTCTGTCTGTCTGCCTATCCATCCATCGAGCTATCCATCTATCCATCTATCTATCCATCTATGTTTAACGTGTGTGGGCTCTTGTAATTCTTGGGATCGTACCTCAAACTTACATGACCCTCACATATTTTAGTTTTAAATCATTTGCAGTTACCCCATAAGGTGTGCTGCCCACTGGCTCAGTGCCATGCCAGCGCAACACATGAAGGCTCCCAAGCAAGCTCAGGAAGACACTTCCCCAGCAAAAATTGATGTGACAAGCAAGTCTCCAGTTGGAGACATATCAGTTGTCACACTGATAAGAACAGATACTACACTTGATCATGCCAGGTGAGGGTTGCTAGATTTTAAAGGAGCTCTTCTCCTCCTCCTTCTCCCGCCTTCTCCTCCTCCCGCTCCTCCTCCGCCTCCTCCTCGCCAGCTCCAGATCGCAGTGGGCACTGCCGGAGCTCATCTGCCAGCTCCAGATCGCAGTGGGCACTGCCGGGCTTCATCTGCCAGCTCCAGATCGCAGTGGGCACTGCCGGACTTCATCTGCCAGCTCCAGATCGCAGTGGGCACNAGTGGGCACTGCCGGGCTTCATCTGCCAGCTCCAGATCGCAGTGGGCACTGCCGGACTTCATCTGCCAGCTCCAGATCGCAGTGGGCACTGCCGGACTTGAACCGCGAGCTCTAGATCCCAGTGGGCACTGCCGGACTTGAACCGCGAGTTCCAGATCGCAGTGGGCACTGCCGGGCTTCAGTCGCGACTGCCAGATCCCAGTGGGCACTGCCGGACTTGAACCGCGAGCCCCAGATCGCAGTGGGCACTGCCGTTCAACCTGTATAGATGCCAGATTGAATGCCAGAAAGAATGCCAGAAAGAATGCCAGATGGAATGTCAGATAGAATGCCAGAAGAAAGAGTGCCAGATAGAATGCCAGATAGAATGTCAGATAGAATGCCAGAAAGAATGCCAGAAAGAATGTCAGATAGAATGCCAGAAAGAATGTCAGATAGAATGCNAGATAGAATGCCAGAAAGAATGCCAGAAAGAATGTCAGATAGAATGCCAGAAAGAATGTCAGATAGAATGCCAGAAAGAATGCCAGATAGAATGCCAGATGGAATGCCAGAAAGAATGTCAGATAGAATGCCAGAAAGAATGCCAGATAGAATGCCAGAAAGATTGCCAGATAGAATGTCAGATAGAATGCCAGAAAGAATGCCAGAAAGAATGTCAGATAGAATGTCAGGTAGAATGTCAGATAGAATGTCACAGCATATGTCAGAGAGAATGTCAGATAGAATGCCAAGAGGAAGAGGAGGAGAGGACAACTCTGATGAAATCTAGAGACCGAAGGCCGCTAGATTTCATCAGAGTTGTCCTCTCCTCCTTTTCCCTGCGAGAAAGTTTTGCCAGAAAGAATGTCAAAATCTGTATCACATTAAATGCCAAACAAAGATTATGGTGCGGATCACTCGAAGAAAGTAATTTGGGTTTGTCTGAAAACAGGGTACCATAGGTACCTCTAAATCCATTGGTTGATCATCATGTTCCCTATTTCATGGCCATTTTATGGGTATACCGTATACCCCATTTTCAGACAGACCCATTCAATGCCATGGTTTTTCAACCATCACCCTCTCGGAATCATGGCCATGGCCATGGAAGATCTTCCGATGGGGAATTTCCCAGCGATGTGGCTGAGTTCCTTTTAGGCTTTGGGAACTCAGCGGTTTGCGAACTGGAGAATCACCGTTTTAATAGGCGCTCTCTGGTAAACTAACATACTGGTAGCTATTGGAAATGGCCATAGAAATAGTGGATGTGCCCATTAAAAATGGTGATTTTCCATATCTATGTTGTAGTTTACCAGAGGGTAATTCTCAGAAATGGGTCGTTTCCAAAGCAAACTGTTAAACTACAAACCATTTCCAGAGAGCGGCCATCACTCATCAAAAACCAATCATTATTCACAATTATGTTAGCCATTGTTAGCCACTATCAATCATGTTACCCTCCGGTAGTCAAACGTGGTTTGCTGGAAAATCCTCCATTTAGTTCGGTGATTTTCTCAATTATAAACCTTCATTTATTATATATAAAGGATTTCCCAGCCAGCCAAATTTGATTGCCAGAGGGTAATCACAAAATAACAAAATATTATTTTAATGACATCAACACCTATCATATTACATCTATATATTGTTTCATGACACTATTCTCATCTTGATTTGCCACTGTCAAAATCTATGAATCATAATCACAACTTGACAATTTTTTCTTTGATCGATTATTCACCGTTATGTTTGCCACTTTTCACCATCTGAATGATATTGACATCTACTGTATTCTATTATCATCATCTAATTAGTGACACTATTGCCACGTTTGATTACCAGACAGTAATCACAGATATTTGTCACACGATATCAACACCTGTTGATTAATCACCAATCAACATCTGAAAAAGCCTTTCTGAACATACATTAACCATGTTAATCAAACGTTGACCATTATTATCCATTATTCACCATTATTTTGGCCACCACTAATCAGGTTACCCTCCGGTCGTCAAACGTGGTTTGCTGGACATTCCACCATTTAGTTCGATGAGTCTCCCAGTGAGCATTTGTTGATTCACCACATTAATCATATTTAATACCCTCTGGTTGTTTAACATAGCCATGGAAAATCCCCTATAAATGGAGGTTTTTATGGGAACATCATCAAAAATTAGCCATTTTCTATGGCTATCTGAAATAACCAGAGGGTAATATTTCACATTTAATCACAAATGCTAACTGGGAATCCCATTAATGATGATTAATACCATATATGATCACTATTAAAAAATATTAATCACATGTAATCACCATTTGATCACTATTATTCATTATGAACCATTATGTTGGCCACTATAAATCACAAATTCACAGGATCAAAATTCCAATCCTCAAGTTCCCCGACAGGGCCAGGATAGCCATCCAGCGGCACTCCCGACACTTGGAATGATGGGAGACATGTGGACGACTGGTGAGCTGCTGGGGTTTGGAGCTTCAAACATGGGGATTCAACGAAGTATTACCCTCTGGTAAACTAACATAACTATGGACAATCACCATCTTTTTAACGGGAAAATCAACTATAAATGGCTGTTTTCAATAGCTATGTCAATTTACCATGGGTATACTACTACAACCCGCACAAAATTACCCAAACTGAGGTTTTAAGATTACAAAATGAAGGTTTAAGATGTTTAAGCAACACAAAATGTGATTTAATCATCAAAAGTAGGGCTTCATTCGAGCTTCATGATAATGTTGGGATTCACTGCAGCATTTTTCAGCCCCGGAAAGGTAAGACCAGCAAGACCAATCTTGAGATTCATCTTGGTGTAGCCTCTGGTAATTTTACATAGCTATTGAAAATGGTGATTTTCCATAATATTCCATAACTATGTAAATCATATATCCAATCATGTTCCTTAATATTCCATAACTATGTAAATCATTTTCATCTGGGTGATGGTTTACCAGAGGAGATCCAAATCCAATAAGTTTTTGTAAATGCTTAGGGTATGATGGTGACACCCAGATCTGCCCAGGTTTACAGCGCGGCTGTTTTCTATGGTCGGAACACAAACAAAAACTTGTGGGGCAAACCAACAAATACGGTACTGCACGTAGTTTGTTTTTTCGAAATATTGGGACAAAGTGGGGATTTAAACATCAAAAACAAGGATTGGACATGATTTGACCATCAAACTGTTGTTTTTTTCTTGGTTGTTAATCATGCTTAGGTAACCTAACATCGACGTCAAGATATCGGATAACGGCTATGATCATCCCAGAATTCCTGACCGTTGCAGGTATTGGATGGTTCTTCTGTACCACTTGTGAAGTCAAGCAACTTAGTTGTCATAAGTCACAAAAATCATCATAAATCTATTTGGAGGTTTCCTAAAATGGGGGTAACCCCAAATCATCCATTTGTAGATGAATTTCCCATTATAACAACAGAGAGGAGCGATTGATACCAAGCTTGAAGACCAAGATAAAATCTCGCTAGAAATTGAAATGGCAACCCTCAAGGACGATATCCAGACATTATACAGCAAAATGCAGGTGCACAACAACCAAATATTGTTCACCCTCAAGGCTCATGCAGACCAAGACCGGTTGAAATGCGCTAGTGAATTTCTAGTCATCAACTGGGTCAAATACAAAAAAGTCACACGTGAAGAAGATGAATACGAACATCGCGAGAGAATCATCGAATGGTGTCTGTCTCAAAGAGGCGCCCATACCAGATTTCGCCGCAGACACATGTGAAACTAGCACAACCTTGGCTTAGAAGGAAGCTGATGGATTGGCAAAGGAGAAGTACGCGAAAGGCATCCCCGAATAGTGGACCAAAGAGGAGGATCAGACCCATTTGTCCTATCATACTTCAGCAGTCTTCAAAACCCCAATTGTTTGATGATTAGTTCGGGGTTCGTACTAAACGTTATTTAATGGAATATCCAAATCCATCCAAATCCATGAAAGGGGAATCCTGTTCTCAAATCAGCAGGAGAAAGGGACATCAGGGTTTTGAACACTGCTCACTTCAATCCGTTGAATCCAGAAAAAAACAAAGATCTTGAAGTCCCACTATTATAGACAAGCACCAGACGATGAAACAAATGCAGAGCGCTTTGAAATCGATTTCAGACATTATCCATTGTTCATTTCAGCATATGAATGCATATGGATATGAGTTTTATTCCCCATGATACATGATGATATATGAATGGTGAAGAGGGGATAATACATAAATCGTTTGATCCACTATATTGATACTATCCATTCATTCTATCAATATTATTTCCACCAATATTATAAACCATTATTGAATATGGTATAAACATGGCAACTGTCCCCATTAGTTGGGATATATCTCATAATCACCATAAAAAATGGTTATAGCAGTTACTGTATATCTCCACTTGTAAACGGAAAACCACTTATAAACCATCATTGGCCCCATGTGTTGCCATTCCTCTTAGTCAGTGGTTTATAATCCATCTAGAATCAATATAATCCTGCATATACAAGTCGGGATATTCTATATATAACTGGTGGTATACCCTCTGGTAAACTAACATAGCTATTGAAAATGGCCATAGAAATAGAGGATTTTCCGAATAAAAATGGTGATTTTCCATAGAAACATGTTAGTTTACCAGAGGGTAAACCAGTTGCCAAACGGGATGCACCCCTGTGTTGCGGGACCCTAGGCCTGCCGGCTTTGCAGAGCGCGACAGTGGTCCATCTGAGCTCACCGATGAAGTGGCGGATGAGTTCGCGCAACCGCGGGACCAACTGGGAAACCGGGGCCCCCAAAAATGGGACAGTTGGTATTGAACAATCAGAAATAATAGCTAAGTTGATTCATAACAATATAGATTAGCTATAGTTTATGGTACAGATTTCTACAATTGGAGGTTTCCTGAAATTGGGGTACCTCCAAAGCATCCATTTATAGAGAGATTTTCCATTAGAAACCATCCATTGTAAATCCCCACTTTTAGAAATAATGGAAAACTTGAATTTAAGAAAGAAACACCTAAGAAATTAAACCAAGGAAAAATGAATGCCATTTTTAGGGAAGAAATCAGAGAGGAATACCTAAGAAAATAGCACCTAAGAAAAACCGAAACCAAACGTTTCAGATATGAGGGACATTTGGAATTTAAGAAAAAAAACGCCGGGAATCAAACCAAGTAAAGATGGATTTACTGTACATGTTATTTCTGTACAGGCTATAAGTTTGTGTGTTTCATTAGACTTATGATGAGATTGGTGGTAGATATCGCTACAGATGGGTGAGCAGAGCTGAAGAAACGAAACTGTTGGACAATCAGCTACTTTGGAAAATTTTGAATCCATAGATACAACATGATCTAACCTTAAGGGCTAATCAACGCACCAATAATCATGTTTATTCTGAACCCGAATCGATTCTTTGTGGGTTGCTGGAATCCCCATGAAAGAAGGATGTTTTGAGGATACCCTCTGGTAAACCAACATAGCTATTGAAAACAGCCATTTCTGGTTGATTTACGTATTGACAATAGTGATTTTCCATGGTTATCTTAGTTTACCAGAGGGTATGCGAAATGAGAACCACATTGTTTTTTCCATATCTCCTATGTTTTGAGGATGATTGACTGATATCCTGGATACCATTTCTGAATGATGCCATCAGTCAGATCTTCGCGCTAGGACTTCGAACAGGGGCTCCTTGGCGCGGTGGCAGATGGGCTGGATGTGTGTGTGTGTGTTGTTTTCCCCTTTAATGAAAGATATGGTATGTGAATGTATGGGAAGTGCTCATGTACAAACTGTAGATGGGTAGTTTAGTGGTTTAGCTACCAAAATATGGGTTTTAACCAGCAATTCTGAGGTGTCACTAACAACACTGTTAACATATCCGATCTCAAGGCCCGCAAAAGAATGGTTACCAAGATTTGGGGTAAGGAAATCATTTCAATTATAAATGTCTATAGTCGAAGGGCTGGATGATGTTTCTAGCTCGTTTGCGTACTGTCTCAGATCAAGTGTCCTTCTCAGGGGTGTTCGGTGGATTTGTGGTTTGATGTGATTTAATGTGGTTTGATGTCCTGTAGCTGTTTTTCCTTAGCTCTTTCGGTGCCTCTCTTTCTTCGACCTTTGACACTGGCGCGGCCTCCAGCTTTGACCCTGTTGCAGCTGCAGACTTATCTGATTGGCCTGTACCCCATCCTAGCTGATGAAGAACGTGCCTAGGAGGATCATTGAAC